>VDFB02097712.1:0-22931 GCA_007258455.2 Sequoia sempervirens
CTATTTTTCTCTCCCTTTCTCTCTATTACTTGTTTCTCTCACCATATCTCTTTATATCTCCCTTTCTCCCCTTCTCTCCCTCTCTCCCTCTCTCCCTCTCTCCCTATTGCAAACATAAAATAAAGATTTTCTTAATGGAACCTAATTATCTTCCTAATTCAGAGGTTTTGTTTCAATCATGTTTCAAACCGTATAAGTGGATGTATAGTTGATTTGAAGCTATCACTCTTCCATTCAAACCTTTGTTGCACAAAGTCATTATATAAATGACCTACCAAATGACCTCGTGTATTGCACAAATGTATGCAAAAAAATAGACCAAATATTCCTAATTTCCTTTCCACAACTCTTCGACATAGCCATTGCGCACCAAAGAATTTATAATCTTTTAAACTATTTTTTAAATAATAATATTTTATTTAAATATAATATATCATCTGCATTGCGGATTGTTTTCATTATACTTTGAATGTAATCTCTCAATGCTTGTCATGATATAATGGTTTTGGAAATAGTGTGAAAGGGGGCAAGCAAATTTTACAAAAGGAATGTTTCACTCGACTTTAGCATCTACAAATGGAGGATTTTACTTAAGAGATTTTTTATTTTCCCAAATTTATGTAATAATATTAGGTTTCAATTAAACTAGTTTAAATTTTTTAAATTATGATATTTTATGAAGAATATAATAATAATAGTAATCAATTAAATTAGTTTTATCTTGTGGCTGAAGAAAGTTAAATCTATAAGTTTGGGAATTTTTTAATATTCAAACTGGCAATTAAATCTAATATATTTAAATTAATATTAATACAATTAATTTAATATTCAATTGGGGCTTTTTTTAATGCTATGGTAATTAATTTTTATCAATTAAATTATTTTTATTTATATGGTGAAGAAAGTTTAATCTTTAAATTTGGGTTTTTTGTAATATTCAAACTGGAAATTAAATCTATAATATATTTAAATTAATATTAACATCAAGGACGGGTAAAAAATTTATTCAAACAAGAGAAAGTTACAAAGCAAGGGCATTAAATGGCCCTATCAAGATCAATCAAGTGATCCAAATGGAGAGATAGATTTGTAGGAAGTTGACCCTGGTCCACCACCTTCCAATCACGAGTATGATCAGAAGCCCATTTAGCCAAGCAATCAACAACACCATTCCATTCTCGAGGAATATGAGTGAAAGTAATATAGTCCAGAGAAGTAGAAAGAATGAGAATTTGTTCAACAATCAAAGCTAGCTGCTAGCTCACATCATCTAAATACTGCCTTTTTAGTAAGTTCACCACAACCTAAGAGTAAGACTCACATATGATCCTACACCAACCCAAAAGACTGGCCTGCTCCACAACCAATAAAATGGCTTGAGCCTCCATAAAATTATTAGTATGAAGACCCTTATACATAGAGAAGAGAAACTAAACATCCCCCAAGCTATCTCAGCTAATACCCCCAATGCCAGCATGACCCAGATTTCCACAAGAAGAGCCATTAGAGTTGATTTTTAGGACACCCTGAGGAGGAGGGATCCATCTTCCCTCCCTATTCACCTTCAGGGTAGGATGTCTACATCTATTGAGCATGAGATGCCATTTCAAAGGTGGAAGATGAAGATGAAGATGATTACAACAACCAACATCATGAGGATTCACCAACACAGACATATCACACTTAGCCGTAATAGTTTCCCCTAAAGAGTGTAAAATTTTCCACCACAACTGAGGGGCTAGCAACAAAGAATCCTGAAAAATCTGCCTATTCCTCTCCAACCACAGGTTCCATATAATGAAGGAAGGCCCAAAAGCCCAAGCAGCCTAAATAAAGGAGGTAGAGATAGGGGCCCTACCCCACCATTCCCCAAACTCCAGCAAAGAGCACGCATGCCAGTAGGCTGTATTCCACACCCCCCACAAGAAATGATAAATCTCACAAGCATAGGAACATTGGAAGAAGAGATGGGAGACACTCTCTTCCCCACCATGACACAAAACACACATAGAGGGACCATGGAAACCACGATTACGTAAATTATCCCAAGTAAGACACTAGTTTTGAGCCACTAACCACATAAAGAAGTTGCACTTGGGCCATGACAGCTTGTGCCAAACATACTTCCACCAAGGGACCTCAATGTCCCCAAACAACTATCTACCTAACTACTTATAACTAGCTGCCACATAGTACTTTTCAGACAACTCCAAACCATTCCAAGCCAAGACATCAGGACCCCTCAAAGAGTTACAAGCATAGGAAGCAAGGAGCAGGGAAAGCTCATGCCTATCCTCTTGATAGCCACCAAGTGGCCACTTAGAGGGATGCTTCCAATGAAAACTTAAACCATCATGCTGCTCCACAGTATCCCAGCCGACCGTAATAAAAGCATCACAAAGGGGCTGGAGGTGAGGAAAAGAAGAGAGAATGGGAGGGTAACCATCCTAAGAATAAGACCAAAATAGAGCCTAAGACCTCGAATGATAGATCCAAAATAGGGCACTCTTAATCAGCTGAGCCCCCACTTTCAAAGTATGCCAAATCATAGAGCCACTCCCTTCCAGAGGATAGCGAGGAACCTTAAAAGAAGCAACACCCCGAAGATATTTATGGTTGAGAATACGAGCCCATAACTGATGTTGATTGGTACACCAATGCCAATAAAGCTTGGCAGCAAGATCTTTCCCATTCAAAATAGTAGAGCATAAACCAAGACCACCCTCTTGCTTTGGTCTACACATAGAATCCCACTTAACAAGGCTCCACTTTAAAGACAAAAAATTACCACCCCAAAGAAATTGACAAGAAAGAGCATCAAATTGCTTAAGGAAATACATAGGAGCCACCTGAACAAATCCCCTATAGATGGGAAGGGCCTGGATAACAAACTTAAGAAGAGTCACACGTGCAGTAGTAGACATCCAACGATGGGTCCAGTGAGTAACCTTCCGCCTAAGCTTATCAAGCAAAAGCTACCAAGAAGATCTAGGTTGATGACCAACAATAAGAGGAATACCCAAGTAGACAAAGGGAAGAGACCCAATTTGAAACCACAGAATACTAGCAATCCTTTGCCGAATTGCATGAGGAGTATTAAAAAAGAAAATAGAGAACTTTTGCTCATTGACTTTCTGGCCCGAAGCCACCCTGAAGGATTTAGCCTCCCTAATATGAGACAAGCCCATAAGAGAGGTGTCATCCACAAATTGGAGATGAGAAAGCGTAGGCAAGCCCATCCCCCACTGCCAACCATGAATCAATCCATGAGAAACCTGAGACTTAAGAAGCCAACCCAACTCCTCTACCATAATAATAAACAAATAAGGAGAGAGCGGGGTTCCCTGGAAAAGGCCCCTAGAAGCCCCAAAAAGCTCTGAAGGTTCCCCATTCATAATAACCGAAAAGGAGGAAGAGGTCACACAGCACAAAATCTAGCTCACCCAATCAGAGGAAAATTCAAACGCCAAAAGAATCTTTTGAAGAAAACTCCATTTAACTCTGTCATAAGCTTTGGCCATATCCAACTTGATAAACATAGACCTATCTTGAGAGGTTGCCTTAAAATGAATAACTTCAGATGCAACCACAAACCCATCCAAAATTTGACGACCAGCCATAAAGCCACCTTGCTCCTCAAAAATGATCACGAACAAACAAGATTTAAGCCTCTCCACAATTAACTTCATAATAATCTTGTACAACACATTATAGAGTGCAATAGGTCTAAAGAGATCTAGCCTGTCAACACCTTCCTTCTTAGGAATGATAACCAAAAAATTAGCATTCAGGGCATGAAGCATATGCTTACTATGAAGAGACTCACGAACCACCTCCAATAAATACAGCTTCACAATATCCCAAAACTCCTGGGAAAATTCAATTGGGAAACCATCAAGTCCAGGAGCTTTCCCCTTATTCATCCCAAACACCACATCCTCCACTTCCAACAAAGTCACCTGGTGAGTAAGAGAAGCATTCAACTCATTAGAAATTAAGGAAGGAATGCAATCGAGGACCATATTCCCATCCACCTCAACAAGAAGTGAATCCTCAGTGAATAGATCAGAGTAGAACCCACAAGCCTCCCTAGACCGAGCCTAATGTGAAGAGATCAAAAGACCCTTCAAGTTAACAAGAGAAGAAATAAAACACCTATTTTGACGACCCTGTACCAAATGATGAAAAAAAGCAGTACTCCTGTCACCCTCTTGAAGCCAATCAATCCTAGCCTTTTATTAATTTTCCAATTTTTTTAATCCTAGAGTAAGTACTTTTTAATTAAATAACAATATTAATGTATATTATGAAGAATGTAATAACATTAATATTCAATTCCATTTTGATTTTTTTTGAAGGGGAGGTGATTGTGGTGGGGATTCAAAGGATGAGGATGGGTTTCCTTGTGGGTTTATGTTTGGTTTTATTTATGTTTCCTCCTACTAGGTTTTGAGAAAAGGTGCTTGTGGCTTCTCCTTGACCTTGTTAGGGTTGTTTTGGCTATTGTTGGGTCATGTTTCTCTTTGCTAGTCTTTCCCCCCCAATTGGGTATGGCTACTCCAAGTTGGGGAAAATTTTGGTTTTCTTGGGAAGTTTATTTAATCTTTCTTGTCTGAAGAGTTTCTCTACTATTTTGTGTGTAGTGCACTTGGAGGGTGCTCCTGCTTTGTCTCACTTGAAGGTTGTAGAGTCTTTTGGCATCCATGGTGCTTCTCTACTCCTTCCATTATTTGTTCCTACTTGTCATTTTCTTTGTCTCCCTAGGGGTCTTTAGTTTTGTTGTGGGTTTGGGTTCCCTAGGTTTTGTAAATCCTTTCTAGCATTTTACATCAAAGTTTTGGTTTTCACATTGAGCTCATTGCCTTCTTTCCACTACATATGATTTTTTGCTTGTCCTTGGCTTGGCTCTAGCTTCTTGCAAAAGTTGTTTGTTTGATAGCCTATCTTTTCTACATTTTCTAGTGGATGGATGTTTGTTGGAGTGTTTGTGTATCTCAATCTTGCTCATCTCCCATGTTCTTGTCCTCACTGTGTGGTTATAGATTGTTGGATTTTCTCATAGGCCCTCATGTTCTTGTGGTGCTCTTGGCCTCTTTATGGTCAGAGCTCTATTCTATGAGGTTTTTTCTAGTGGTTGGTTGATTTTTGGACCATTTGTGCTTCTTAGTCTTGGTTTCATGATGGCTTTAGTTGTTTTACTACTCATCTCCCCTTTTTGTGTCCTTTCTATGAGGCTAGGGTTTGATGTGTATTTGTCTATTGGGTTCACTTCTTTTGTGTTTTCTTTTGCACTACTCTTTTCCAACATTGGGTGTTTGAGCCTCTATTTAAATTTGCAACCCAACTTTCATATTTTCCAAATTTGTGTTGGGGACATTAGTAAAGTAGTGGTTTGTTGATGTATGGGGTTTTGCACTTCTTTTTTTGAGCTAAGGTTAATTCCATTAGTGTGCTCTGGATTTCCTAGTGGTGTTTTGTTATTGTTTTGGTCTCGAGTGTGATTACTTTCATAGTCTATGTGTTGATAGGGGGTTTCTTGAGCATGTTCCTTTGGTGGTGGTGTTGGCCCTGCCCTATTTTGAAGTGGCTTTCTTTTTTCTATGGCATAATAAATCTTGGTGTGCTTGAAGTGTTTATTTTGGATAAGCTAAATTTGGATGGCCTTCTTACTCCTTTTGTGGCTTGTTTACTATTGATCTCTAAGGATGTTATAGTTTCCCTATCTTCACATATTTTGAGTTTGGTGGATCATGGTTTTCTGATGTTATTCAAAGGTGTTGTGGAATCCTAGGATTCTTACATTTCTTTCTTAGCTAAGGTCCATCCAAGGTTCTTTATGATTGTCCAAGTGCTTCTATTGGCCATGCTTGCCAAGTTTTCTCTCTCGACTTGAAATTTTGCAATCTTCCTTGCTATATAGTTTGTGTATCCTATTGAGGTGGAGATAGGTTCTAAGAGTGCAGTGGATTGCTCGTGATTTTTTAGTAGGTTTTCTCCCTTGTAGCTCCCATTGAGATGGAGGCCACTCCTATAGAGGTGGAGTTTGGATATGCTAGAGAGTTTTTGTTCTTGTGGCCAGGGCAGTCTTAATGACTTTTCCTACAGAGGTGGAAAGGTAAGTTGGTCGATGGGTGTTCTCTGCCCTATCAGTATTGTTGTTGTTTTTGGCTTTGAAATTTTGTTATCTATGCGAAAGGTTTGTTGTAAGATGGTTTTCTTAAGAAATGTTGATAGGATTGAATCTAATATAAATGTTAATCTTTTGGTGGATGGTGTTTCAAGTCCCATTAATATTGCATGTATAGGAGTATGAGTTATCTTTTCCACCCTTAGAGTGGTTGTTGTTGAAGATTGTTGCATTGGAGCTTTGTGGGTGGCCTATTGACCTATTTAACTTTCCACAAGGCCTATTTTTCTTGTGGTTGCTTTGGATTTTAGGTCCCATTGTGGGTTTAAAATCCTTTAAAACTTTCACGTAATGGTTTGATGGTTGGATATTCTTGTCCACCCTTCAGATGGTTGTTGTTGTTGGCTACTAGATTGTAGCTTGTTGTGGTTGGGTTGCTACTATTTTCAGCTTTGTGGGTGGCCTTTAGGCTTGTTTTGTTGGCTTGGAGCCTATTCTATCTCAAATGTTTGGTTGTTCTATTGGATGTGAGACATTTTTCTTGTTGTTGTATAGGGTTAGGGCCCTTTAATCCTACTTTCTTAATAAAAAACATTAGTATTCAATTAAATTAGTTTTTTTAGTTTAAATAAAGCCAAAATATTAAAAAATATGACCAACTTATTTATAATTTGTTCACAATTATATCTCTCGACATGATTCTCCTTTCGACGATGATGTCTTTGTTCTCGATGACGACCTCGATATTCTCTTATCCCGCGCGCGATGATTACATTATTCTCGGATTCGGATGATCGATTCTCCTCCATTTATTCTTCGACCGAGACATATCCATCTTTGAGAAAGTCTATGGAGAGAGAATCTAAAACCAAATGATAGAACAACATCCCCATGGATTTATATCAGGAAGCATGTTTCAATTACAGCATATGATAATTCACCTAAAGACCCTTTAGTAAAATTCTCCGACACTTAAGGAGGAAAATAAATAGAGAGAAAGGAGAGAAGAGAGAAGGGAGAGGGAGATAGAGATAATAAATAGAGAGGCAAAGGGAGAAAAAGATAAAGAAAGGAAGAGACGTATATAGATTGACATAGAGATAGAGATACACACAAACATACCTGAAAATGTCCTAAGCATGTCAAAATTCTTCTATATTTCCCATGTTATACTTTCCTGCTGATCCGATCTGTCGAGGATCCGACTTCGACGCCTGATCTTTGACCTGATTTTGACGCTCGTCTGTTTTGATCGACTTTGATCGGATTCGCGGATTTCTCGATGATTTCTGATTCGACTGACCTTTATTCCTTTATCCCTTTATTTTTTATCTTTATCTTTTCTCTTCTTCCGATCTCGATCTCTGATGACCGCATCTCTATTCTAACTTGCTTTGTATCTCTATATCCTTACCTCTCACCCTCTATCTCTCCCTCTTCTATCCCCATATCTCCCTCTCTCTTAACTTTCTATATATATAATTAAATCAATACAAGCCCTTGAAATAGAACCACCATTGTGATTTGATCAATATTTAGGAATGAAAAATAATCCATACATAATTATCAAGAAAAAAGAAGAGTTGCAACCACTTCTCTCTTTTTGATGAGTACAAATACCCATAATTAATTACACCCTTCAATAAATAAGCTTTTTTTTTTTGCATTTTTCCTTACCATATTCATATAAAGACTTTCTAAAAATAAATGAAAAACTAATTTCCTTACAAAATCATGTTTAACAGGTGGCTACTTTATTTTTGTGTATATCTGCAATAAGTGCATTAAACATGCTACCAGTTGCTCTCATTCAAACTCACTTTCATGTTTTGTACAGTTCATACATTTAATATAAAAGTAACAATGCATTTATTATGTAACTCTACTAACTTCTCCATTGATTGTGTAGGTAAAATGTACAAGAGTAACCAAAAAATTTTCTTGTAGGGATATTTCTAATACAAGCAGATGAAATCATCAAAAAAAATCTTAGATATTATAAATCAAATAAAAATTATATTCATAATCATGTTTTTATTAACAATAGCAATTTTAATTTTATATTCTATTCATTGTCCAATGGAGTTGGAGCATTGAACATTGGTGCTTCAACAATTCATTCAAAATCAAGAATCCTAAAAAGAGATTTTAATGAACTGGAAGGGACAAGACTTGTAAATTTTCAAGAAGATATATCACATTTCAAATACATAATGATAGATGAAATGAGTTTCCTTGGAGAAAGGTTATGTGCAAACATAGGTTCAAGATGAGAAGCATTTCTAGAAAATGCTAATCAAAGTTTTGAAGGTAATTTTTCAATTCAACTTGCTAACATTCTCTACTTCTCATTAGATATCATTTTATTTAATTTTATAATAATTACTTTTATATAATGCATAATTAACAATATGTCTATTTCTTATTTAGGCTATTTATGATTTTAGTTGGAGACTTGGCACAATTACCTCCAGTAAATGATAGAGCTCCATATGAAAGTAGAAGATGAGCAAAGCTACTATGGGAAGAATTCAAAATGATTGTTACATTGGATCACATTTTTAGAGAAGATGGATAGAATAAAGACCAACTAAGATTTCATGGAATTCTAACAAATATCAAAGATGTAAACCCTACAATTGATGATTGGATGTTACATATGAAAAGATCAAATGTAAATATGAATGCATCATAGAATGAAGAATTTCAAAATAGTGCTCATTTATTTTCAAAAAATTATTATGTTCGTAGTCATAATAGAAAAAAATATATACATTATCAAATTGAGTTACACAAAGCAATGCTACCAAAGTTAGAAAACTTATTGCCATTGAAGGAGGTAGAAACTGTGAACTTGATATGGAATTACTACTTAGTATTAATGTAAGAGTGATGTTAACATCCAACTTATTGATAGAAGCATGAATTTTACATGGAGCACTTGGATATGTACGAAGAATTGTATATACACTTGGAACTATACCAAAAATCCATAAATCTTCATTGATCATTCAGTTTAGTATGTAGGATACAAATAATATCTGGATGCAAAACTACCTAAATAGTTGATGGTAGTTGGTATAATTTCTCTACAATAAATAAATGATATATTACACTACCATTCCCCCCTTTATTACATTGTTGATGGTAGTTGGTATAATTGCTTTATAATAAACAAATGATGAATTACAATATAATTCCCCCTTTATTACATTGTTCCTACAAATGTATCCCTAAAACCTCTAATTCAACTTTTTAGGGACATCCCCTTAAGGTTTACATACAAAAACTTGTTGACTACAAAATATGTATATATTCTTGAGAAGATTTTCCATTTGAAGAAAAAAATCCTAAATCAAGTGGAACTCCTCCACGAATTGCCTCATAACCCTTGAAAAGGTGTAGCTTCAAGCCAATTTCTTGAGTTCATACTCCCATGAACTCCTGAATCATATACCGTAATTATTAGACAACAATCCTCCAAGTTGTCTCTTCAACCCTCATAAAGGTATAATACTTGCTCCAAAACATAATTATTCGACAAGCATCCTCCAAATTGTCTCCTCAACCCTCATAAAGGTATAATACTTGGTCACAATCTCATTAAATTATAGGAAACAATCCGTACTGAGCTCTTCACCAAATGCTTTAACTATATCCAAAAATCAAACTTCATAATATATGTATTCTTCAAATTTCTCTGCAACAACAAGGAAAAGAATAAATTAAAAGCAAAAGTGCTTCTCATGCAAAACATCATCTCAAAGTTAGAAGATGACTTGATATGATGGATATCCCTCAATCCTTTGATGCCACCAACCTCCAATGTTGAAGGCTCATAGTACTAATACATAGTCACAAGAGTAATTAATTGAAATGAGGAAAATTGTCGCTCTATATTTTGGGAGATAGAACAACCAATTTCCTTCAATTTTCATTCAAGGAAACCTTAGATATCTCAATATAGGGATGGAATGAGGGAAAGAGATCTTCCATAAGGCATCCTAGGGGTGTGATTAAGGAAAATAAGGGGATTCACCACGAAGAAAAGGCTTGGAAAGACAACTAATGAAAGTAACATGCAAAACCTAATGATATAATCTAGAAAATGAACTTAAATCAAAATAACAAACTGGAGGTGAAAAGAGGTGCACCTAGAAGAATATGTAGTAAAAACAAGCTTCAATGTTGGAAAAGTGTCTCAATTTACTGGATGGTTATTTGGAGCATTGTGTACATTTTTTCCTTTGATCAGTAGGATTGTGCTCTATCAGTAGGACCTTAGTCTCTATCCCAATGATCATCCAATAGTTATTTCATTGGTGTGACACATTAATGTCAGTGGAACACTAATGATAGTCTAAAGGATAGACCGATCGTGATGTCACAGAGAATTGAAAATTTGAAACTACGAGTTGTCATTTGTGAATTTTGTGAGATCTTTGATAGTCTGACATCATCGATGGGACATGGTTACTTTGACGTGACTTTAATTTTTTTTCTATCCAATGGAAAAATGACTCTCATTGGTGGGATTCATGGACTTCGGTAAAACCCTTTTCCTTGTCTCATCAATGAGCCGATAGACATGAAGCTACAAAGTGTAAATTGGTAGGACTTGCTCATATTAGAGGGAGTTGATATGGAGTCTCTCTAATGAGGCGATGGACTCAGTCAATAGTGTACTATGAGACAATCATATTGATGTGACAATGAGTGATTAGTGAGACATGATCTCTTCTATTTCTAATGCTCCAATGACTATTTTTGTTTGATTGGTATTACACTCGTTGGTGGGACTCAAAAAAATCGGCGAGAGCTTTGTGGTTGTCTCATCTATGGCCCAATATGGTAACTATTGAGTGATGGTTTTTCTGTTGTTACAAATGGGAACTTAATTGGTATGTTTCTTGCATGGGTATTGTGATGTAGATTGATTCAGAATTATCTTAGAAGGAAAATTCTATAATGTGTAATGAATTTTAATAGTGATTGAGAGTTGAGATGTGAGTCTGATGAGAGAGAATGAGATTAATCAGGAAGTTTAATGTTGCCTCTATTGAGAGTGTGAATTGAAATCTCTAGAACCAACAAATTGTAACTCGGTATGTGGAATTTGTTCATTATAATACAAAGTGATTTTACTTGGTGTGTGGGTTTCTCTCCTAAAAGGGTTTTCCCATGTTAAATTTATTCTAATCTATTTTCTGCTAAGGTGCATATTTAATGAACTCTAATTCAAAATTGAACTATATGTTTGCATTATCTTCCTAAAATTAGCGTTAGGATATTGTTTCCACACCTCTTCTTTTCCTTACAAGTGGTATAAGAGTCTAGCCGGTTGTGCTATCCTCGTGGATTAGATGGGTTATTTGTGGCAATTCTGAAGTAAGAGTTTTGTAGAGAAATCTGGTAATATTTATTACAAATTTTGATGATAAGCACATAAGGGAAGATAGAAATTGAAAAGCTCAATGGTGGAAATTTTGAGTTGTGGAAACTCAAAATGGAAGACCTGTTGGTAGATAAAGATCTTTGGATTGTTGTGTCTGGGACTGAACCTTTATGTATGATGCAAGAATATTGGGACCTCGTAGATAGAAAATAAAAAGGGTTATAAGAATTTGTCTAGCAGAATTTGTTCTCTTGAACATTCATAAAGAGAAGTCTACATCTTCTTTATGGAAGAAACTTGTTTACATTTATCAGGGCAAGTCTTTGGGGAATAAGTTATTATTGAGGAAGAAGTTGCACTCTTTGGAAATAGAGGAAGGGGCATCTATGGTTGATCATCTGAATACGTTCAATATTCTCCTTGATCAGCTAACATCCATAGGTGTGAAGATAGATGATGAGGATCATTGTATGATTCTTTTGTGTCCTTTGCCTAACTTGTTGAATCATTTAGTGATGGCTAGTTGGAGTATGGAAACCACTTTCACGATGGGAGATGTGGTTCCTTTATTTATATTAGAAGAGATGTGATGGAAATATTTTGAGATGGAAAAGGAGGCTATTGTTGTTCAAGGAAGATCAAAGAAGAAAGGTAAGAAGAAAAACAAGAAGTCTAAGAGTATGTTTGAAGGGAGATCAAATTCTCTTGGCAAGAACTTTAAGGTGAAATTTTGGAATTGTGGGCAGCTTGGTCATGTCTGTAAGGATTGCAAAGAGGAGAAAAAGAAGAAGAAGAAAAAAAATTCATTAGATAATGATTCTTCTTAGAGTGATGTAGATGCCTTCATTATAGTCTTGAATTGATTACAATGAGACATTTGCACTCAGAAAGTAATTTATTGATACTATATGTATTTAATTTAGCTTTAGCAGCTCAAAATAAGTGGTCTATATCATCTCAAATGGATGATATTTATGAGCTCAAACTTAGACTATCATTCCTTAAAGCCTAAAAACATGGGGGTAGAAAATTGAGTCTTATGGTCATAAATTTTAGTGCAGACATGATCTCTAGATTGTAAAGGAATATTTAGATACCCATTCAGGATTTATATAACATACTTAGGCTCTTCCATCACCATCAAAGACTCTCCAAGGTCTGATTCATCTACCCTCTCTTGCCTTCTTCTCTTCAAAATAATTTTCTTGATAGGCCATTTAACCTTCCTCCTTATTGGCCAATGCCAACCTTTTTATTGGTTTGATTTGTCAAAACAACAATTATAACTCAAGTTTCATTATTATTTTGATTTCTTCTATTTGATTTTCCATTTCTTCCAAGGTGTTCCTCAACTCCATTATCTCTTGCTGCACTTTTATCTATTCTTTCTTCTCATTTTTCTTCTGCATCTTACTTTTATCTTTTCTCATCACTGGCTTCTTGCTTGTTACCTCTATACTCTGCAAGTCTCCATAGAAAAATATTCTCAACCTTTCCATTCTTCTTTCTCAAGCAAGTCTTTTTAACCTTACTTCTTGTATTCATGATACCTAACCTAGGTTTCCTCCTTTCTTCACTACCTAGTCTTTTGACATCTAGGTTATTGCTTCAACTAGCAAAAAAATAACACAAAAAATTCAAAAACTTATATTTCGAATATCTTCAAGCTCTGATACCAATTTGATCCAGAGTAGGGGATATTTCAAGAGTTCAACTCTCATAACAAGATTTGGTGTTTCTTGCTCATAGTCTTTAATGAATGCAAACTAGGTTTCAACCCTAAATGGGTCATTCATGCTTCAAATAGGTAAGTCAACATTAGGAGTAAATGTAATATAATTATTATCACAAGAAAAAATAAGTTTTAGAAATAAACAAGAACTTAGGGCTAGAAAACTTCAGTTGTTCTCTTGCCAAATTTACCTTAGGCCAAGTAGGACAAAAAATTGGTTTCTTCTGACATAACATATAGAGAAAACCTTAAAATCACAATATTAAAATTATTTTTAGTACCCTTTTGGGATTTATTTAACATATCCAAAACTTAGATATGGCTATTTTGTAACACATGAATCAAACTTAGACTGTCCTTCCTTGAAGCCTAAAAATATGAGGGTAGAAAATTGAGTTTTTTGGCCATACATTTTAGTGTAGACATGGTATCCAAATTGTAAAGGAATATTTAGATACCCATTTTACCTTTATATAACATACTTAAAATTAAAGGTAGGTTACTTTGTATAGAAGCTTTCAAAAATCGATTGTTTTTCTACTAATTACACTAAAAACATAAGAAAATATAACCTAGGGCATCACCAAAACACATGCAAACCAAGATTTTGAAACCTACAATCTTGGAATAAGTAAATAAACATAAAATTATTCGTTATCACAAAATTTCAAAAGCTAAAGCATAATTTATATTGCGGGAAATGAGAATCTCCTTGCAAAAGCCTTTTTTCATCAATTTTGGGTAAAAAATAGTCATCACCACATACCCATCATATTGCCATCACTTTTTGCCCAAGCAAGATGATCTTGCATATACTTTGCACAAGCCACTCGCAGTGCACCTGCTCAAGCCGCCTCAAGCTGCTCAAGCCGCGACAACAAGCACAACAACCAGAGAGTTACCAAGCCCAAGCCTTAGTAGAACAACAAGTTTCCCAAAAAGTACAAGCCCAAGCACAGGAACAAGCACAAGCTCAAGCCTAATACCAAGCTCAATAGGTGCAGGCACAAGTGCAAGCACAATACCCCGCACAACAACAAGTAGCTCAACAACAAGCATACTAACAAGTGTTGAAACAATACCAAGAGTAGCAAGAAGCAACCCAAATAGCAGCCCAACAAAAAGCATTGTTGGTGCAACAATAGCAACAAGCTTAGCAAAATGCACTATTAGCACAACAACAATAGGATCATCAACAAGCGTTGTTGATATAGCAGCAAGTACAAGCATACTTGGTGCAACAGAATGTGCAAACACCATCCATCAACACACCAACCAATCCACCCATCCCTCCAATAAGTGAACCACCATAGAACACCTTCATCCCACCCCTTGATCCACAAAGTGATGTAGCAACATAGATCAAGTTATTCTCACAACAATTACTTGATCTTCAATAAGGGAGAATCATAAATACACCTAGCAACTTGTGTCCCTATCTGTTTGAGAGGAACCTTGTAATGAAACCATTCCCAAAGGGATTCAAGATCCCCAAATTTGATAAATATCATGGGACGGGAAACCCTAGAGATCACATCAGGAAATTCCAAGTTCATTGCATGGAAGTCATATATGATGATACCTATATGATGCAACTATTTCCTAGAAGTTTGGATGGCCATGCCATGGAGTGGTTCTCTCACCTTCCTCCTAGCATAAAAAAGTTCCAAGAGATAGTTGATGCATTCATAAAAAAATATGCATTTAATATCGGTATGGATGTCAGTCTCAAGGAACTATCAACTCTTAAACAAGGAATGAACGAATCATTTGCTTCTTTCCTACAACGATGGCAATCCAAGGACAATAGGAGAAAATGGGTCATGCTAGAAGAAAAACAAGTGTGCACCATCATCTCCAACCTCGACAAAGCCTTAACATTCCATCTCAAGGTGCAAGGGATCACCATACACGATCAATTGATCCCTAAGGAACTTAACATTGAATGAGCCCTTGTTTCACAATGAGGGACGCTCACATATCCAGAACAACAAAAAAATCACCCATCCAATAGCTATAATGAGAAATATTGCACATGGGCAAGGAACAAAAATGTCACAAATGATGGTGTGGTTTATGCTAAGGTCATGATTAGTGCTTCAAGGAAAAACAATCAAACCTACCAATAACTACAAAACAATGATTAGAACAACACCCAAACCTATGTAGTATCACAACACGAATGAACAACCAATTAGGTTAATAACCTAAATAATCAAGGGGGACCACCCCCATGAAACAAAAATCCCACGAACCAGAAGTACACAGCCCTTGGAGAACCACTCAAGGTCATCATGAAGAAATTGATAAACAAAAACCTCATCAAGGGTCCCACTTATGAGAATTACCAGTAATGAGAAGTGAAACCACCCTGGTATAACAAAAACTAGCTCTATGACTTTCACAAAATAAAAGGGAATACCACTAATAGTTGCATGAGGTTAAAAAACCTAATCCAGGACCTCATTGATCAAAAAATCATAAATGTGGAGCAGCCAACAGGAAACCAGAATCTCAAAATATACACAAATCTGATGCCCAATCATAACAATAAATGGAACAATAACAATGATAAGGGGAAGGGGACATTTAAAAGTGTCAATCATGTATACAAACATGTCGTTGCAACCCTAGACGAGTATTGCTCTATTATCACCATCAAAGGAGCCCACGCTGATTATGGAGTCACCACAAGAGGAGAGAAAATTACTATTACAAGGTCATCTCAGCCTTGTAGAGCACCCATTTCCAACCCAAGATTTGTTCCCAGTGGTTATAATGTCATTGATCAATTGAAAAGAATGCTAGCTCAGATCTCCATCATGGAGTTACTGAAGATATCATCAACCCATAAAAAGATCCTTGAAGAAGCATTAGCCTCATCCACTGTCTTTATAGATCTTGATACTGAACAATTCCAAGCTATGATCAGAAATATCATTACCCCAAGTCTTCTCACATTCTCTGATCAAGAATTTCTTGCCCAACCATTTCACAATCTCACACTTCATTTGGAGGTCTTGGTATATAAGAACAAAGTCAAGAGGGTTTTGGTGGATGGAGGTGCAGGTTTAAACATTTGTTCCCTTAAGCTAATAAAGAATCTAGGAATCTCTGAGGATTCCATTAACAAAGGCACAGGCATCACAATCAGGGCATATGATGATCAAGAGAGAGTGTCTCAAGGCACTATCCAACTCCCTGTCCAAGTAGGGCCAACAATAATGGAAACCACTTGTTAGGTCCTTGACCTTAATTTTCCTTACAATATTCTCTTGGGACGCCCATGGATCTAGGGGATGCAAGCAGTGACATCAACCTTCCACCAGTGTGTCAAATTCACACACCAAGGCCAAGAGGTAACTATAAATGGGGGTCCTGAACCATTCTCTTACTACAAGAGCCTAGAAGCCAAATATTCCAAAATCTCCCAAGTTCCAAAGAATGATGAAGGCCCATCTAATCCATACATTGACCCAGCTACTCTCACCTCCACTTCTGCAACAAAGAAACCCACCATCCTCACCATCTCCAACAGCAAGGCTATCATCCAGGAAAATGGATGTGGATAATATACAATCCCAAAGAATGCTTTCATGGTAGAAGAGTTACCACAATCTCAGACTAGGTCATGGGGATGACCACAATCAATGGATGCTTCATCATCCCAAACATTCATAGCAGGCTCTTCCAACTTCCAAAGTTGGGGAGATCTAGTCTGAGAGATAATAGAAGAGGATCCATCCCATCTCCTATACTAAGATAATAGACCAACAACCAATCTACCTATGGATGACAACAGTAAGGGTTTACAAATGATGCTCGCCATGGGCTATGATAGAAACAAAAAGCTTGGCCAAATTGACAACAGGCTTCTAATACCTATTATTCTTGAGACACAAATGAAAAATAATGGTCTCAGATGTACTCCTCTGAGTATAACCACACATGGCCAAAATCCCCTAGTTAAAAAGGTCAAAACTCCTTAGCAAACAATAGTCGCCCTTCAATTGCCCTTATCCATGGGCCTTCCCTTAGATAACTTCACATTTGACATAATCGATGTATGCAATAGTAGTGATGAGGAAGATGCCATAATTGATCTACATAGGCTCTTTGAGAATTTATCTATCCTCATACTTAGTACCATGTATTTTGAGACAAATGACCATCAAAACCATGAAATTCATCTAGTCTACCCACAACTCATCGATTATGATCAATGATTATGACCAACGAGGACCACCAATTCTACAAACATTCAAAAATGATGAGGCGCTCTTAGAATTCATGGGACTATGGGATAATATTCCATGTGGGGATCATAAAGCGAGATTCATCATCGAGCTGGACACACATGCATACTATGGGGAAATGATTGAATCCCTTAGTCGCAAAAGGAAAAAATGAGAATAATGTCTAGGTCCTTGAGTGAAAACCACACTGTGGCACTCTCCAACCTAAAAATAGTAAAAACAAAGGATGCATCCAATGGTGAAAAACTCTCTAAGGTGCCCGAGGATGGGGGATTCAATCTTTCTCTCAGAGCTCTCCATCAGGAAAAATCAGTGGTTCTATCCAAAAAATACAACCCAGTCAATTTGGGAACAAAGGAGACACCACACATCACATTCTATGGAGAATCATTAATATCAAAGGAACAAGAGCTCCTAGCAACCTTCTTAAGAGACATACAAATTAATTTTGCATGGAGCCATTCAGACATACCCAGGGTCGATCCAAAGATTGTGTTCCATAACCTAGCAATATATCCTAAAGCAAAACTGTCATACAAAAATTGAGAAAAATGCATTCCCAAATAGTCCTGCTAGTCAAAATGGAATTAAAGAAGCTACTTGATGGATAATTCATATGATCAATTGACTACCCAGAGCGGGTGTCAAACTTGGTACCTGTTTCAAAACCCAATGGGGGCATCTGAATTTGCATGGATTTCATAGACCTAAACAAAGCATGTATGAAAGATGATTTCCCGTTGCCTAACATTGACATGATTGTAGACATGATGATGGGACATGAAATGCTTTCTCTGATGGACCGTTTTTCTAGGTAGAAACAAATAATGATTTCCAAAGAAGACAACACAAAAAAACCTTCACTTGTCCATGGAGTACCTATTACTATAACATGATGCCATTCAGCCTAAAGAATGCTAGGGCCACCTACCAAAGAGCCACGACATTAATCCTTCATGACATGATCCAAAAAATTGTTGAAGATTATGTTGTTGACATACTAGATAAATCCAGAAAGAGGAGAGATCACATAGCAACCTTGAGTACTATTTTTGGCAGGCTAGAGGAATACAAGGTCCATTTAAATCCAAAGAAGTGCATCTTTGGAGTACACTCAAGAAAGATATTGGGATACATAGTGTCAATGAGGGGTATCAAAATAGATCCCACCAAGGTAAAAGCAATCCTTGAGATGGAGGCACCCAAGCATTGAAACAATTTAGAGGCCTCCAAGGTAGGATTTAGTCCATCCACAGATTCATAGCACAACTAGTAGACAAGAAAAACTCATATTCTCACCTAATCGACAATGGCGTAGTGTAAAAATTGGATGACAAGTGTGAGGATTCCTTCAACAAAATCAAAGAATATCTGCTCACACCTCTGGTCCTCATGCCACCAATCCTAAGAAAGCTACTAATCCTCTATGTGTCAATAATATTATCAACCCTCGGTGCTCTCCTAGATCAGCAGGATGAAAATGGGATAGAGAGTCCATCTATTACATCAGCTACACATTGGTCAAGCATGAGTTAAACTACTCATTCATTGAAAAAGCTTGTCTAGAAGTAGTGTTTTCTTCACAAAAATTTAGAAACTACATGTTGGCACACAAAATCAAACTCATCGCTAAAATTGACCCCTTCAATTACCTATTATCAAAGGCAATGCTCATAGGAAGGATGGTCAAGTGGGTCATGATTCTATTTGAATACAACATCAAGTATGTGGAACAAAAAGAAATCAAAGGTCAAGTAAACGCAAATCAACTTGCAGAAGCACCCATGTATTCAAAGAATCCACTCATATCAGAGTTTTCAGATGAATCCATCTTCAATCTCAGCATAACCAACCACTAGAAACTCTAATTTGATGGTTCCTACATGCAACATGATTAGGAGTTGGTGTTTTCTTCATCACACCATAGGGGGATTGTATACCTAGATCCTATATCATGGTCCTTAGAGTATATGGAGACTCCCAGCTGATAATAAATCAAGTCAATGATGAGTACCAAACAAAGGATGATAAGTTGGCTCCATACAAAAATTTGGTAGAGAGCCTCAAAGAATCATTCATTGATATCACATTTGAGTAGATTCCCAAAGCAAAGAACAGAGCAATAGATGCCATGGAAATGATTTGATCCCTACTAGACATCCCTCACAACATGCCAAGACATGAATTATTGGTAGATTAGCTTCTTGTGCCCGCATTTAAGGTACCAGAGTCAAAATTTGTGTGCAAAATCATTGGTCCTAGTGATCCTTGGTACCATGACATTTATACCTACCTGCAAATAGGTGTCCTACCTGTTGACTTACCCTCCACCCTAGAAAGAGCCTTTCTCAAGAAAGCATACTGTTGTCATCTTAGGAAATACCCTTTATTGTAGGACCCTAGAAAAAAACCCTATTACTTTGTTTAAATGCAAAAGAGGCATTGATCAAGCTTTAACTAAGGTGCATAATGGTATTTGTGGTTCACACTTGAGTGGAATGACCTTGGCTAATAAATTGCTAAGGATGGGTTATTATTGGCCTACAATGGAAAGAGAAGCACATGACTATGTCAAAAGGTGCCTACAATGTCAGTAGCATGGTGACCTCATCCATGCTCCAACTCAAGAACTTCATCCCATTGTCACACCTTGGCCCTTTTCATAAGGGGGGCTCGATCTCATTGGAAAAATAATTCCCATTTTATCTAATGGCCATAAGTTCATGATAACTATCACTAATTTCTTTACCAAGTGGGTGGAATCCATCCCCATTACATACATCACTAGAAAGTAGATATCAAAGTTCATCCTGAACTACTTAATATGTCGATACGATGCTCCCTAAGCTATTATCTCAGATAATAGGACACCTTTCAAAAATCAAGATGTTTGCGACCTATGTGAAAAATTCAAAATCCAACATCGCTTTTCCACTCCATATTATCCCCAAGGTAATGGCCAAGAAGAAGCCACCAATAAAACCATTCTAAAAGTCTTCAAAAAGATAGTAAATGACATAGGTCTTGATTGGAATCTACAACTAAATCCCACCCTCTGGGCCTATCGAACCAACATCTACACACCAACAAGTCCCACCCCCTTCTCCCTGGTCTATGGATAAGAGGCCATATTACCCATTGAGATTAAGTTTCTGTCACTAAGAATATCACTTTAAAACCTCGTCACAGATGAAGAATACTGAGTATCAAGACTAAATGAGCTAGAGTTGCTAGATGAGTGATGTATATAAGCATTGAATATTTGTAGGTCTCTCAGAACTAACTCAAGAGGAGCTATAACAAGAAGATCAAAAGTAGGACTTTCCAAGTCAGAGAACTTGTGCTAAAAGAGAATGAAAAGAACATCCCTAATCCAAACAACAAAAGAAAATTTGAACCTAACTGGTTGGGACCATTCATCATCACAACAAGATATAATTCAGGGACATATCAGTTGTCATGACCGGAAGGTGAGCCTTTGTAGGAGCCCATGAACAACTCCCATCTCAAAAAGTTTTATGCCTAAATATTTCAAGGTATAGAACCAAAAAATCAGAAAATATGTTAAAAAAATGGTCACCTTGATGAAAACCTGGTGAACAAGCATCTTGGTGAAAACAAAAAAAATAAAAAAATAAAAAATCCAAAAAAATTAGAGAAAGGATCAAAAATAGTAAAGAGAAAAAAAATGTCCTCTAGTGAAAACCACTTCCATGGTTCTTTGGGCAAATACCTTGGTGGAAACTTGACAAACAAGTGCCTTGTGTAAATAAGCATTGTCCATCCACTAGGATCTTCATGACTCATTCTGTATCATCCATTACACATCCATCTTCCATCACATTCCATATCCTCATCCATCACCCATCTGCATCTGCTTCATAGCTTGGTCTTGTGTTTGTTTCATGATCCATCCTATTACTAGTTGGCCTATTCTCAAGGTCAATCTATCCTACCTTTATCAGAGTAGTCTATTGCATCATGCTAGAGGCATGTTCTCATTCAATCATATTCTTGTATATTCTTGAAGTCCCTAAAACCATAAAATCCAAAAAATCCAAAAACATTCATAAAATCAAAAAGTCCAAAACATCCAAAACATATCAAAATCCAAAACATGTCAAAAATTTAAAAATAGTGTCGTCTTGTCAAACTATGGGTCTCTGAGCCTTCAACATAGGAAAGGTTGATCTTTGATCATCCCCCAAGATACTTAGGTTAGTCCTCTAGGAGTCCGTCATAATAAACTAGCAATCCATTTGTTCATATCTCATCATAATCGAGTCTATGTCAATTGAACTACATGGTCTCTGCATGTATAATATAGGCAAGGCTAAGTTTTTGATCAGCCCCTGAGGCCCCTAGGATAGGTCTTTAGGTTAGTCTCTTGGTCAAAATCTCAGAAAACCCAAAACAAAAAAAAATTGAAAATCAAAACATTTGTAAAATCTCAAAAATACCAAAAACAACCTCAAAACATTGCAAAACATAAAAAACATTCAAATATTTGTAACATTCATCCATCTCATCTCACTTTCACCTACAATAAACATCACTCACAATAAATTGATTTTCATTCCCAACCTTTGGTGAAACAATTGTAAACAAGTCCAGCAGATTGAAAGTAAAAACTCAAATATCAAAGTCTCAAGTCTAGGTTAGTACATAAACAAGTTGGTCAACTCTTCGTGTCAATAGATCATCATCCAATCACTCCCAAATCAATCATATAATATTATCATGTCCTAGGATGAATCCTTCCTACAATGGACATCAACTTTAGGCATCACCATAGTATAGTCTTGGCTAGCAGTTTTGAAGAACATCAACTTGTTTGTTTCTTTACCTTTTTCTTTGGATTTATCTTATTGCACTCATTCCAAGGACCTCTCGATGATTTCAAAGTGAAGGGTTTAGAGAGATAGGAATGGGTCAATGATTATTATGTTTTTATCTACTACACTTGTTGGATGTTATTGTAATATAACCTTGGTCATGTGTACTTTTTTTAGATGTAGGAAGGACGTTTTGGGTATCTTGTTGACCACATAGGAAGGCTTGCTTTTCTATGTTTTGGTCTGAGATGTTTGAAATATCCAAACTACATTTTGAATAATGTTTTATATGTCAGGTGTGAACAAGAATAATCCTATTTGATTGTCGAGGTAAAGTCCATCACACTAGGTGCAACACCATCTTGAGTCCTTATACCTTGATGCATCATACTTATGTGTGTTATCAAACAAAAGGTAATTGGCCCTTTAAAAATTCCAAGTCCTCAGCAAGCAAGTCATCATAATCATCATCATCATCACCATCATCTCATGTCTTCTTGGAATCTCTTATTTTCTTGTATCTCTTGCTTTTCACGCTAATATGGTACCATGCCAGTTAATCACAAGTCATCATCATCATCATCAT
>VDFB02097713.1:0-12340 GCA_007258455.2 Sequoia sempervirens
TTCAATCTCATCTAATGCATCAGCCCAATAATCCTCAATATTTGCTTTGTGCTTAAACTCCTCTGACAGTACCCATTTGATGTTATTGTGTGGATCATAGTGCTGTCGGCTAGTGTGGTAGGAAAAGTGATAAAATTGAAGCTCACTCTCAGCCTCTCTAGCTGCCTGTATTGAAGGACACACCTCATCTGAGTTGCCCATGACAATTGGGAATTCAATTCCTCCCTTCTTCTTTTTCTTCTGAATTTTATCGTAGGCAACCAATTGCCTAGATATCTCTAGCATTAAAATTCTATCTGTTGGGTACATAGGCAGCCTATAAGGATACGATGAAAAACCTTGCAGCCTTATGTAAGAAAATTTCGGAAACTGAATAAACCAGCACCCATACCTTTCAATCAATTCTTGGGCCTCTCTCGAGATTCTATGATGCATCTTCTCCTGAAGCAATCTCGTAATGTGCATGGTGAAGGCGTCATTGACACGCTTGTAATGGGTAGTGCTCGCCAAATGTAACTGCGGACAAGCCTCATGGATTCTAAACTGGTGAGAGCCACAACCGACAGGTTCCTTGTAAGAGATCCCCCTGTACTTCGTCATACGAGCCAGCATGTAGATGATGTAAGAGCTCATGTAAAACGTCTTCGTCCTTCTCAGGCTCAGGAGCTGCTCGTGCAAATTGTCACTGATCATCACAGCCCAGTTGACGTAATCTTTCCCTTCCAGCACGAGGTTGATGTAATAAAACATCCAAAGCTCAAAAATGAATGATTGTGCACAACCACCAACCCTGCTCAGCATCATAATGAGGTCACAGTACTCTTGCTTCAAGTCATCTGCAATAATTTGTTTCGGCAGCTTCGTACGAGAAGGCTTAGGATTACTCATCCAGTGAGTGTTGATTGTCTCCATGCACCTCTCGAATGCGGAAGCGTACATTCGCTCAGCTCGTTCTCTGGACTTGTAAACCATACTCCTGTGCACCGGAATCCCGAAAGCTTCACCAATGGCTGAAGGAGTAAGATTAGCTAGCACTTGGCCATCTGGTGACATGATCGATCTATGATCCTTCTCATAATAATTGGCGCACTCCATCATCAGCTCCGAACACTGAATGGCTGGTGGGAAACCAGCAGCTGCATATAATCCGCTTCGAACAATGTTGTGCGAAGTAGTCGAAGGTCGATGACTTCCAATCCCCAACATTCTGTTTTTGAAGGCCTCGAGGTTGACGGAACCCAAGTTGGTGTCTGTCAGCTTGCCCAACTTCGAAATGAACTTTGACTCTGGCATGAATGTTTTGCTCAGCTTCTTGATCACAGCCTGTCTGGATGCACCATTGTTATCTTTGCCAATCGCCCTTGCCTCAGCCATCTGCAACACAACAAACATTCATCAGCAAATTAATTTATAAAATAAATAAGACATAGTGTATGGGCTGCAGTCGACTTGCAATGACTTTTCTTTTTCGTAAACCTCAGCCTCTTCTTCAGTAAATTTGAGCTTCAACACTTAGTAAATGAATTTCCAAGCAAGCTTCAACTTCAGCAACCTCAATCAGCAATCAGCAAGTTTGCACTTCCTTAAATCAGCAAGCTTACACCTTGGTAAATTTGTACTTCTTACTTGGCAAGTGCGCACCTCACAAGGTTCAACAACTTTGCACTCTTTAAACTCTCAGCAACTCCTTGCTTCAAGGCGTCCTTCTTAGCACTGGCAATTTCAACTTTCAGCAACAAGTCAAGCTCTAGCAATCAGCAAGTGCGCACCTTCTCAGCAACACTTCAAAATTTCGAACTTCTTCAATCCAGCCTTCAGCAATTTCCAACGCCTTGCACTCAGCAACTCAATCTTCAGCTTCAAAAGAAAATTCGAACTTCTTCAACACTTGCAAACTCAACACTGGACTCAGAGCAAATCGAATTCCTCTCAGCTGTGAAAAAGAAGTGAGAAACTTCTCAATCTTATAGCAAAAGTCGAATTCTAGAAGGAGCTAAGTATAGGCAGTGCATTTAATTTCCACTACTCCACTTCAAAAATTTGAATTTTCCCTCTCTGGTATTTCTAACACTTGTCCGAGAATCTCAACCTTCTAGAAGTTCAACTTTGACTGGCATCTTTGAATTTACTTTCGAAAAATTTAATTTAAATTCATCCTTTTAATTCACCAACCGAAGCTCTGTCACTTGAATTCGAATTTAACTCCTCCTCAGCTCTGGAAAATTCATTTGTGAAGAACTAGATTAAAATCATCTAGGCAACTCATTTCGAATTCATCATTTGAATCATTTTCCTTTCAAAAGTCGTTTTATTCAAATTTGTCTTAGAAAATTTTAAATTTTCCCTTACGAAAATTCATAACTCAAGTGCCGATTAAATTCTTCACCCAAAAAGTATTGGCGAAGTGCAGAAGACATGGAAATCCATTTATCATCACAAATGTTTAGTACCCAGAAAAGAATTTTCTCCAGAACGCTTCGAATCCATGGGTACCCAACGAACGGGTTCATTTAATTTTTAAATTTTGAACCTTAGAAAAATATTATTCCATCAACTCAAATCCGTTCTTCATCTCCGTGAACATCGTGTTGCTCTGACTTGAGAAATTTTTTTTTTTAAATTCACCTTGCGTTATCATCGTTCCAACTGTCACTGGAGAAATTGCTCGTGCTTCAGGAAAATTCAACATCTTGAGCTCAAGGCGTATTTTCTAAGGGAGAAAATACTTTGCCTTAGAGAAAATTTTAAATCATTTTGCCTTAGAAAAAAAAAATTTCGCCTTGGAAATTTTTATTCAATCTTGCTCATCCTCGCCTATGAGAAAATCTCCAACTTTACTCAAAAAATCCCCATGAGGGCGCTTAGCACATTTTATCCTCTAACATCTTCAATGCCTTAGAAAAAAAATTTATCATTTTGAAAATTTCAATGCCTAGCCATTTGTTTCACTTCACATTTTATTTCACACTAGGAAAATATTTTTCATTTGAAGCTCCAGCGCCTAGCAACTTTCGTCACGTCATCTTATATCTCACTTCACACTCTAGGCGCATAGCATACTTGGAAGAATTTAAAATCACGCCTTAGCATTTTATTTTCACCACTTCACACGTCTTAGAAAAATTCCCTAACACCTTATAACACTTTTACCTTAGGCGCGTATCACTTAGCACTTGAAGAGGGACACTTAACTTCACCACGCCTAACATTTTGTTTTCATACTTCACACGCCTTAGAAAAATTCCCTAACACTTACCACCTTGGGCGCATTTGAGACTTGGAGAGGAAATTCAAAATCACACCTAGCATTTACCCTTTGTATTGACCACGCCTTGAAGCATCTTTTACCCCATTTACCACCTTCCATTCACTTTTACCACCTCAACTTGGGCGCATTTGAGCTAGGCAAGAGGATGACTCTTCAACTTCCATTTTCTGTCTTGACATGGCTTGTTTTGGGCGCATTTAGGGGGGTGAGGAGGACGAATTTCTTTGACTCCTTTGACTTATCTCCTTCTTGGGCGCATTTTGGCATAGCTGGTGGATGAAACATATTACCACGTCCTTTGTGACCTTTCACCTCCCCTATTTTCGTCTTCACATGCATGCCTTTGGGCGCATTTTGCCTATGGAGAAGGATGAATTTTTGACTTTCCTTTGACCTATTTGCTTTTGGGCGCATTTCTACCCAGCTGCAGGATGGGCGCATTTGGAGGGGTGAGGAGGATAACCTCAACACTTAGAATAATTTTCAACTTTCCCTTCTTCAAGGTGGGCGCATTTGGGCCTAGCTACTGGATGAAAATTGTTGACCACTTTGACTCACTTCTCTCTTGGGCGCATTTTGGACATGGTGGAGGACGAGCCTCACACTTAGAAATTTTCCATGCTTCTTCATCAACTTGGGCGCGTTCTGCCATGGCTGCAGGATGAAGTTCCAGACTTAGAATTTTCCTCGTCTTCATCAATTTTCATGCCCTGCTATTTATAGTAAGCCCTCTAATTTTGCATCTCCGAAGCTCAGAACGACTTGAAATTTTGAACACTGCATCCTCATGACCGGGTTACCCTGTCGACACTGCCATTTTTAGTCGGCCTGCTATTTTTAGCCCATTTCTAAAGGTGAGTTACTATAAATAGTAATTGCTTGCTTCTGATAGCTCCACTGCTCCGATTAACTTGAAATTTGAATGAGGCGCCCCTCACCACGTGACCTGACTGCTGACATCGGCACATGCACCTGACTTGCTATTTTTAGCTTGTTTCCAAATTGACTTACTATAAATAGTAAGTGCTCTGTTTGACTTGAAATTTTACCAGCAGATAGCCTGAAGGATGCTGATCGCGGTGGTTTACACTGGTTTTCGAAAATTCTGACTTTTTACTCTTCTTTTCAGGCTCCGAAGTTGGAAACCCTAATTTGCATTGCATGTGTATCAAATGATCTATGTTCGTCCTCGTTTCTGATGCATTGCGATCAGCTCATGATTCTGAACTGCTGGGAGGCGGCTGCTGGGACGCACCTGCTAAAAATAGTAAGTTCCTTACTGAGTGGTTATCTCCATTTGCATGTCACACCACTGCGAAGCTCTCGAAAAACCCACAAGGAATCATCCGACATGCAAAAGAAACCCTGACATGCAAACCCTAAAAATAGCCTCGGAAGACTGAATTCTGAAAGTTGTCGTCTCGTTTTGCATGTTATACCGTTGCGAAGGCCTCGAAAAACCCAGAAGGAATATGCAGACATGCAAAGAAAAACTCTACGTCTAGGCCCTGAAATTTGTCCCGGAAGCTGGACTGCTAAAAATAGAAAGTTGTCTATTTCAGCTCAAATTTTGCACACGAGCAGCCTGATGTGCTCTGAATGCTGTGTGACTGTCGGAATCTCAAAAATGTTGACGGATTGCCTGTAATTGCACACTTACTAAAAATAGTAAGTTGCCAGAATTTGATGAAAATTTGCTGAGAGCCTGTTGGAAGCATACTGACAACAACGTTAAACTCTGTTTTCAATTTACTCACCTTTTTCGACCTTGGACTGACCAGGAAAGATGAAACCCTAATTTTCAGACTTGGTCAATTTTACTCTTAAGCTCAGAGACGGGCACAATCCTCGAAAGGCAGACATCAGAAAAGAGACAGAGCAAGAGAGAGAGAAAAACCCAAGCCAAAAGACCAGAATGGAGCAAAATTTAGAGGGTCCCCATTTTGAATGGGGCGATGTGTGAAAAGGTCACAACACTACCTCATGTTCAAATCTCTTGAGAGTACCTATGAGATCAACAACACCTGTAGGACTCTTGCTTTGAAAAGGCAAATCAACAATGTTCAAATAAACAAAGGAGAGTCCATTAATGCATACTTCATGAGGATTATTGAACTGAGGGATCAATTATCCACCATTGGATATCAGATTGACAGCAAAGAGTTAACTCTGATTGCTCTAGGAGGTCTTCCAAACTCTTGGGAGTCCTTTGTTCAAGGTGTAAGTGCAAGATCTAAACTCCCTAAGTTTGATAGGCTAAGATCTGACTGTCTTCAAGAAGAATCCAGACTCTCCTCTAAAGAGAATAAACAAAAGAACATAGATGAAGACATTCTTGCACTCAACTCAACATCTAATAAACAGAGTAAGAAAAAATCCTTCAAGAAAGGGTCTTCCAAAAGAAAGAGAAATTCCAATGGAAAGGGATCTCATAAGAAGAAAGATATCTCTCAAGTACAATGCTTTAGATGTGATCAATATGGTCACTATGCAATGAAGTGCCCTGATAGGACTAAACAACAAACTTCCTTTGCTAAAGTAGGAAAGTCAAATTCAGATCATGAACCTGAGAACTTTGTGTTCTATTCAGCCCTATCTAGTCAAGTATCCGACCACACTCTCAACTGGGTGATTGACAGTGGTGCCTCTAGACATATCACAGGATTTAGAGAACACTTAGATACTTTGACTGAAAGGATTGATGAAGAAGTAACCATCGGGGATGATTCAATACACCCAGTAAGAGGGGTTGGAACTTGCTCCATCAAGTTGAAATCTGGGCTTTCTCTTCAACTCACTGAAGTCTTGTTTGTACCTGGTATAAAGAGGAATCTTATATCCATCTCTGCCCTTGAAGACAATGGTTATAGAGTTACCTTTATAGAGGGAAAAGTTCTTGCTTGGCCTAAAAACTCAACTATCAAGAAAGCCCTAACCATAGGCGTAAGACAAGGGTACCTTTATAAACTATGCACTAAAGTTAATCAAGCCCTTACCCTTGACACCTTTGATTCAAATGAGATTTGGCATAGAAGATTAGGTCACCTTCATTTCCGTGCCCTACCTTCTGTGGAAAAACTTGTAACAGGCTTACCTAAGTTAAAACAATCTCATGAAGGAACTTGCAAAGGTTGTGCCTTAGGGAAGAATTCAAAGGGATCCTTTCCCTCTAGTTTGAGCAAAACTCTTAATGTGTTAGATCTGGTTCACTCAGACTTATGTGGACCCATGTCTGTACCCTCTAAGGCAGGATTTCTTTACTATGTCATATTTGTAGATGACTTCTCTAGGAAAACCTGGATCTATTTCTTTAAGTGTAAAGAATCAATAGAAATCCTCAAAAAGTTCAAAGAGTTCAAAGCCCTTTCTGAAAATTTCTCCGGAAAGAAAATAAAAACCTTAAGGACAGACAATGGGAAAGAATACACCTCTGAGATTTTTAAGGAATTTTGCCTAGAAGCTGGAATTAAGAGGGAGTTCACAGTTGCCTACAATCCCCAACAAAATGGGGTTGCTGAAAGGAAAAACAGACCATTGTAGAAGCTGCTAAAGCAATGCTACTTGACCAAAACATTGATACTTCTTTCTGGGCAGAAGCGTCTAGGACTGCTGTCTATATTCAAAATAGATGTCCTCATTCCCATCTTGATAACAAAACTACTGAAGAAGCCTTTACCGGCGTGAAACCTGACATCAATCATTTTAGGATCTTTGGCTGTCCTGTCTTTATTCATGTACCTAAAGAGAAGAGATTCAAACTAGAACCTTCCGGAAAGAAGGGGGTGTTTATGGGTTATAGTGAAAATTCCAAAGCGTACAGGATTTACATTCCCGGGCAGAATCAAATTGAGTTGAGTCGAGATGTCATCTTTGAAGAAGACATTGCATTCAAAAGGGCAAGAAGCTCCTCTGAGATAGAAACCCTTTCCCCTAGAGTACCTGAGATGGAACCTGATTATGAGATTCAGAGGGAGCATTCTGAGGAAATGTCACACGAACTTCCATCAAGTGAGAATTCAAATGACAATAACAAATAGAGACCACTTTGGGCCAGGAAGATGCTCAAAGAAGCTGAGGTTCATGCAGCACCCAAAGGAACGTTCAGGGAGAGTAAAAGACCAAAACGTTTCTCTGGCTATGTTGCTCTAATAAACAACATCTTAAACTCAGAACCTGACAGTGTTACAGAAGCCCTCCAACATCAAGCATGGAAGGATGCAATGACTGAGGAATACCAATCTATTCTTAAGAATGATGTATGGGTTATAGTGCCTAGACCTAAAGAGAAATCTATTGTCTCTTCCAAATGGCTCTTCAAAATCAAGCATGTTGCTGATGGTAGTATAGAAAAATATAAAGCACGTTTTGTGGCAAGAGGTTTTTCTCAAAAAGGAAGGTATTGATTACGAAGAAAAATTTGCACCTGTTGCCCGTTACACATCAGTGAGAGCAATGTTAGCCATTGCAGCAGCTAAAGGTTGGAAGATCCATCAAATGGATATGAAAATTGCCTTCCTAAATGGAACCATTGAAGAGGAAGTCTATTTGGAACAGCCCGAAGGCTTTGTGATACATAAATCTGACTCACATGTATGCAGATTGAAGAAAGCCCTCTATGGACTTAAACAGGCTCCCAGGGTTTGGTATGAAAGAATTGACAGCTATCTCTTGGGATTAGGATTTTCAAAGAATGATGCTGACTCCAACCTCTACTTCAAGATAATCAATGGAGATATGCTGATAATTATTTTATATGTTGATGACCTGTTGATAACAGGAGAAGATCACCTTATTGCTCAAGGGAAGCAGGATCTAATTGCTGAATTTGACATGAAAGACTTGGGCATTTTACACTACTTTCTAGGTTTAGAAGTATGGCAGAAATCAGAGGGCATCATTCTAAACCAAGGAAAGTATACTATTGATATCCTGAAGAAATTTGGAATGTTAGACTGTAGACCGATGTCTACACCTATGGAAACCAACCTTCACAAGTTGAAAGAAGCAGCAGCAGAATCCAAGTGTGCAGATCCAACCCTTTACAGACAGATGATTGGATCCTTGATGTATCTGGTTAACACCAGACCTGATATTTGCTATGCGGTGAATGTTCTCAGTCAGTTCATGTGTGAACCAAAGGAAATTCACTTAATGGCAGTGAAACATATTTTTAGATATCTTCAAGGCACTATTGGATATGGTCTTCTCTACAAGAAAGTTCATCTAGATCTACATGGGTACTCTGATTCAGATTGGGCTGGAAGTGTAACCGATCGAAAAAGCACATCAGGATGTTGCTTCAGTTTAGGATCAGCTATGATCTCCTGGATTTGCAGAAAACAATCTTCAGTTGCACAAAGCTCAACAGAAGCAGAATACATTACAGCCTCAATGGGAGCAAGAGAAGCAGTATGGCTTCGTAAGTTGATTGTGGGACTCTTTGGTGAACCCTTAAATCCTACAATCATTCATTGTGACAATCATAGTTGCATCAAACTCTCTGTAAATCCTGTGTTCCATGATAGATCTAAGCACATTGAGATCCCCTATCATTATGTTAGAGACATGGTGGAAAGGAAAGTGATCCAGCTGGAGTATGTTAGTACAAATGATCAAACTGCAGACATTCTCACCAAACCTCTCTCCCGCATCAAGGTAGTGCACTTCAGGAAGACACTCGGTATGGTTGAAATGTAATTTAATTTATGTTGAAATCCAAAATTGTTATATGAGTTGTACTAATATATATAAAGATGTTTTATGTGTAAACTCTTTTTGTCATGTGTGTGACTCCATGACTTTATGAGCCTACCCCCTGTGTACATCATTGAAAGGTGACGATCTTTCTAATGATAAACACTTGTATGTGACATTGTAAGGTGACGACTTTGCAATGTTTAACTATCATGATAGATATCATGTGACTTGATATCTGTGAACATGTCATGATAGTATCTCTTGGACACTTTGATGGATGTCATGTGACTTGATGTCTTTTGAAGATCATTGTGATTCCTAAGAGATAATCATAGTGGATATTTTATCCATGGAAATGCCATGAATTATTATGGTAGACATCATGTGACTTGATGTCTGTGCACATACCATAATAAAGATGTGTTATGAAGAATGTCATGAGACTTGACATTATTGAGAAAACATACCATATCTTTGATATCACATGTGAAGGTGATATCTCTACTTATTTGATTTGATTTATCTTCCCGTGCTAAGAGGGAGTGTTGATGAATGATAGCATCGGTCAGATAGGAATGATGATTGTTGGAAGCATCATCGTCATTCCTACTTGATCAATATTATCACTTGTATTTAATTATCTTTCAAAAATATTATAAATCGAATTCTATGAGCCTTCATATATGTAACGACCCAATTCTGCGTAAATTAAAATTTTTCCAATTTTCACTTTAAACATGTAAAGGTAACAAGTAACAAAGATAATACAATAAAGTTCTTCCTTTCTTTATTGATAAATACGTACAAGTTACAATATGTTTTCTCATGAATTTCACTTCCATTGCAAATATAAATCAGAGTTTAAAAGTAATACAATTACATACATAGCTTGTAAGCTTTTGCACAAATAGAAGTAAGAATGTCCAGGAGTCCTTCCTTTCAAATCTTGGTACATCGGCCGCTCGCTGTGGAGGAGAAACATCACTCGGGCGCTTTTCCGCCAACCACGGACTTATAATGCGGTTCCCCGCACGATCATTTTGCAATGAACGGCCCTCCCTTCGAAAAAGAGATTGGTAGGGTATCCTTTAACGATTACCAACTGAGCATAGTGTTGTGTCCTACACAACTAGAACCTTGCTCTTTCACAATCTCGATCTAGTACCCGGATCACAATGAACTGACAGTGTAGTCTCAACTATCTCACACCTAAGTGGATGCCGTACCTTTCACTACTTTGGCCAAAGTATTCTCATTCAGTACTTCGAATGAAGGTCATCTATCATATACACTACTCAGGGCCGATTTGACTTGAGGCTTACTTACTCTACGCGTAGGTTTTATCCTTCATTGGGTAATCCGTCACCCCAGATATCCTACAATCATACGAACCTACTAGAAATGAGACAGTCTACAAGTGTCTTGTATCAACTCTCCTAATTAGGAAATTTTTATCCTAAGAATACTTAGCTTGTCTCAGTTATTCTAATAACGTAAGCTAAAAGACCTTTCTTGACTTTGCCTTTACTTCGATCCTAGTAGATAATAAGTATATCTATGTAATTCTCCATATACAGAGACCATACACAACAAGCAATAGTCATTCAAAATGCAAGCAAATCCCTCTCTTTTATCTTTTCCCATTATTTCTTTTAACGTAAGATAAGTAAATTAATCCCCTAAGCTCTTTACTCATATATTCCCTTTTTCACAATCCTTTAATCATTGAAAACGTATTTACTCCTCATATACAAAACACACACTAATGCAAACAGGTATACGCTTCAGTAAACATGTATAACCATACCTTAAAGTAGTTTACTTACATGGTGCAACAGAGATCTACTTCTTTGTTTATTTTAACTGAAATATTGAACTCAATGCAATTTCCCTAACTATGCACATTCAGTAAACATACTTTTAGATTTATAACAAGAAATACTTTCAAGATCATGAAAGAAGAAACAGCATGCCTGGTTTATGTCTTTCCTTTTAGAGGATGAACTTGATTACGTTTGCAGCACTTCAGGCCTCCAACAATTCTCAGACCAGACTCTAATTCCTTTTCAAAATGAACTTTTACTAAAGATATGTAGCTGAAGGTAAACACAGCTTTTCACTGTGAGCTCAGAAATTGTGATGTTAGTGGTCAGAAAATGACTTCTAGCCAATGATGAAGTTTGCTCTCAGAAATTATAAAATGTTCTTCAGGAATTAAAGGAATTCCCACTCTAAAAAGCTTAACTCGGATTGCTCAATGCGTGCCTACAATGAATGGAAGGCGTGTATATTTATACTCCCGAATTGCAACAGTTTTCCACAATTTCGGGCATGCAAAATGACACCCAAGCTTCAATACTCGGTCAAACGTCACTTGGCGGATTTTTAAACCCTAAGTCATCATAATGGAAGGTGATTCGACTTCCTTTTAAGCCAGCAAAAGAAGAACTTTTCAACTCTCATGGCGGATTTTGACAGCTCAAGGCATTCTCCAGATTTTAGGTTAATTCGATATAAATGATTTGAAAAATTCGTTCTAGGGAAAAAAGTCGAGCCTGCTATACTTCCACGTCGCCATTTTTGATGCCCTAAGAATAGTTTCGGCCATTATACATTGACCTATTCTCTGCCCGTGCGTTTCAGACGCGTCTTCTTCCTGCGCGCGACTTTCCCACGCGATTTTCATGAGCTTTCGAAATTATAATGTATTTTCTTCTTTTCCAAATGTTCATTAAAAACAATTTCGACTTTTCACTATATAAAGTATTTAACATTTCAAATATTTATCTCTCTTAATATATTTCGATTTCCCATAGTTCATAATATTTAACATTGATTTCGAAATCAAATATTTCTTTTTTTTTAAATCTTCAAATGTAATAATATATAGTAAAAATCGTTTTATAAATTTACCAAGGTATTTTTAGAATTCAATTTCCAAAATTACTCAAGGTAAAATAAAATTGACTTCCTAAATCACTTTAGGCAATAATAAATATTCTTATATATTTAATATATATTTATATATTTTTATTATAGATTTATTTACTCTATAATATATGAATATATTTATATTTAAATATTAGCATTTAAATATATTTATATATATACATATATATATTTAAGTAAAACTATAATATAAAATATATACGTATATATTATTAAATATACTAACATTTAAATATTTACACTTATACGTATTAATTGTTACATATGTATATTGTGAGCCAGTCAGCATACTTTCAATATACATGCATACGTATTCGTGTAAATATGATTGTATGTAAGTTCCAATCAATATTACTATTAACATCCTTATCCCCAGGCTATAGGTAACGTGGTTATATATATATATATGTATATATATATGTATAT
>VDFB02097714.1:0-45152 GCA_007258455.2 Sequoia sempervirens
GCTCCAAATATCATGTTCTGAAGATGCTTCAGAAGTTCTTTGAAGATGCTCCAAAAATGCTTTGAAGATGCTCCGGAAATGCTTTGAAAATGCTTCGAAGATGCTCTAGAAATGCTTTGAAGATGCTTTGGAAATGCTCCGAAGACCAGCGCAAAATACTCCAAAGATGCCAATATTGCGTTAAAGTATAGTTGGATCCTTTGGGTTGAAGTAATCACTTCCTTGATATCTATAAATAGACTTTCTATATTTAGATATCCTATTTGTAGGCATTACCATTTATGGTAATGGCCTAAATTAATCCAGTTGTATTCATACTTCTAAAATTGTAAAACCGGATATGTGTTTTTAGTCCATAGTTTGTTGAGGTGGTTCCAACGTCTTCCTAGAAATGTGGATCTTGTTGATTTTTTTTATAAGTAGATTTTGGCATTAGATTGCCTAGATTTTTGGTAATGTGTTATTAGGTGTTGAGAAGTGTTTAAATACACATCTCCTTCTCATTTTTTGGAGAGTTGGAAGCAGAAGATCAATAAAATATATTTTGAAATTCGAGAAAAGCCTATGTTCTAAATAAAATCCTCTTCCCAGGAATGAGTTGGCCACTCATTTCAGGGAAGATGGATCAATGTATTTTATTTGTTTATTTATTTATTTCCTTATTTGTAAATTGTTATTATTTTTCTTTTATGTTTTGTAAACATTTATCTGTATAATCTGTTGTAAACCTGCAGGTGTTTTCTGTGTTTATTATTTTCTTTCAATTCAATAATTTACTTTCTGCCAAGTGTACTCTTTAATTTCTACAAGTGTGGTGTGCTCTTTCAATTCCCGCAAGTGTTCCATTTCAATTATGCAAGTGTGCTCTTTTAATGTTTGCAAGTGTGAAAAGTGGTAGAAGGGTTGTTAACCATAAATCTCTCTCTTATTGCATATTGCCTTTGGATGTCGTCCTTGGAATTACATGATTAAATGATGTGAATGATGACCTCATCACATTTCATCTAGTTTTTGAGCTTTTTCGAGGATTCTAAGGGTTTCCAATTTCAGTTTGAAGCTATATTAGAGAATTTTCTTGAGATGAAAACTTTAATATCTCCCAAATGGTACATGATATTGAGATGATTCTTTTGCCATCAGATACATTTTTCAATTCCACTTCTTGGGGTAAATTTTCAAGTCCATACGTGCATGTTTAGGCCAACTTACTAAAAATAGTAAGTGACCATTTTTTGACCTTTTCATACTTTTGACTATCTTATGCCCTTTAAGTGTCATCATGGGACTCAAAATTGTAGCATTGAAAATTGTCACCCTTAACAATTTCACTCTAGGTTTAGCTCTCCTATGTGCTTAGACAAATAATTATGCATTTAATTGCCCATTTTATGAATATATTCAGAAAATCAAACAATGGGAAAAAAATAAGTATTTAATATTTGTTCCCGATGTTTAAGGCCTCAACAAGGATGTTTTTAGACTAGGGTACATAACACCCTTATCCAACCCATTTTGGCTCCAATTTGAATGTGATTGTGTCAACATTTTATTATTTAAAAATCCAATTTCATTTGTTGACTATTGGAATTTGAATTTTGGGAAATTAGAGGAATTACATATAAATACAAATCATTTTCACCATTTTAATCCCAACAATTTGAAAAAAAAAAGGAAGCAAGATTATTATTAAGCAGTCAAGAGAAGTCAAGAGTAGAATTATCAAGATTATAGCAATATTTATTTCAATCAAGCATCATGCCAATCATATATCATGTTTTATGTAAGTTTGTTCATTTTTGTTTTCATTTATTTTGTGAGTACTAACACTTGTAAGACTTCAAATCAAACAAAAATTTCTCCTTGAAGGTGATGAGTACATGACTTCATTCCATCAAGGAATGCAAATCTGAGTGATGAGTTGCAACAATTTTTCAATTTATCACTTGTTGTCATTTATCCTATGCCCGATTAAGGGTAAGCTCTCTTTTTACATTATAGCCATTGTGGAGGTAGAAATACCAAAACATAGCTCAACTTAGGCAAGCCCCTATATGGTACAACCCTTCTCCCTCTTTCATGTGTGTAGGTTCTCAAATCTAAAGTAAATTGGAGGAAGATTGAAGACTAACATCTTATTCATTCATTCAAGCCCCACAAGTTGTCAAGTCAAGGAAAGTGGATTTTATTAGCAATAGACGAAGTTCCAACAATGACCTGAGGAGAGAAGGACTTGCAAATTTAGAGCAATAGGATCATGAAATCAAATCTTAAATAGAAGCAAGCCAATCTAGGGTGCCCTATGCCCTTGTCCAACTATTTCAGCACCAAATTTATATGCCAAGTTCTTTTGTGTCTGCCCTTTTCTTTTTTGGAATTTGTTTCTATCTTTTTATTCTATATTTCTCAAAAATCATCTTAGTTTGCTACATTTTTATTAGTAACTTAAGAGCAACATTGCATCATATAATTCAACCAACTAAAAGTCAATTAATCACATCCACATCATCCCCTCACACACACAAAAGGGATTAAAACCCCGATCCACCATTATGGCTCTTCCATTGAGGCTTGTAGCCAAGTGGATATTGAGATCACTTTTAATCCTTTATGTCCCTAATCGAAAGAAGTGTGATTTAAGACCTAGATCCCTTTTTCCAATCAAACAAAAACAACTAAAAAAAAGGAAAAACATTTTTTTTGGTGATGCAAAATTATCCCTACACCAAATGTTGGATGCTTCTACATCAAGGTTAGAATGACTTGGATCTTCTAAGGGGTTTGTGTGTGATATGTTTGTGGCATGACTTTGTTATTCAATATTACCTATAGTTTTTAGATCCTTATGAACAAATGTATCCTCAAATTCTACAAATCAATTATAGAAACCTGCTACTAGGTTTATTTTTGTTTGAAACTATGATCCTGTCCAAAATGTGATCTTGTCTAATAAATGAGACCTTGTTTGTATTTTTTACTCACCTTGAATTTCGTTCTTTTAACTTTTGAACCTATATTAAACAAATGTAACATTTATAAACATGTTTATTAGCTGATAGGCTTTTATTGTGGACTTGTCAGTCCACATTCACCCGACATACCTGTCTCACGCATCCAGAATACCATTAGATGCTGAAATTTCAATCAAAAATTTGACTCACTCCTTTGAACTGTTTGTTGGAAACCATTTTCAATTACCTGTTTTTGTAGACACGACTCGACATCAATATGCACTCATTAAAAATCGTATCAAATCTCCACTCATTAAAGTCATTTCAGAAACCAACTGGCTAATAGAGTGTAGTTCTATGAATATCTACCGAGAATGTAAATGTAGTGCCATTAATATTCACTGTGAATAGATTGAATCAACAGCTGTAGGGAAATTGGTTTTGGTTCATCTCATTAAAAAAAATTTGCTATGGTGGGGCTTCGTAGTTTTTCTAGCAAACTCTACCCATTTTTGATGTGGTAGGGTTTTGTAATTTTTCCTGCAAACTTTTCCCTTTTCCTCTCACCGCATCGTAGACAACACGCCACAATTTTGTGTAGAATCTTGAGGTAAGTCACTTGCCATGGTCTAGGGAGTTTTATTTATTTTTGGTATCTGTTAACTGCTCTCCATTTCCAAGAGCATGCCAATGATGTCCTTAGTAGCAGGCTACTTCTCATGCTCCTCCTACAACTTCCTCCAGTCGGTCGAAGGAATTGTGTAGCTTTTCCATGCACCGCTTTACACCTTGCAAGTCCATCCAATCTGAGTAAGGAACAAACTCCTCAATATTGACTTCGCCCATTAGAGATGCAACATATAAAGCCATCTTCATTATCTGTTCACCACAATCACCCAGATGAGCATCTAGAAACTACCTAAGAGGCATCTAGGAACCCTAACGTTTTTCTTTATGTTTTCTTTTAAAACCTGCATCTTGGTCATTTGTTGCAGACATTCACCTTCCCTTTATGCCATTTGGTGGGCTGACAAAGGAATGGATGGAGGTTGTGCTTGAGGAAATGTCGGTCATAGGCTTTCGAAAGAAGGTTCTTGTTGTACATTGCAGTAGTTGGTGAGATTTTTTGAGGGGGTCTATGTTTTGCAGGGGTTGATAGCGTTTATGCTTAGCTAAGATTGGAGAATTTATGATGGGGCGTATGTGAATTGGAGCACAATTTGCAAGGGCTTCAAGGGTTTGACGTGCTTTTCAAATGGTAAGAAATTGTGAGAGGACACAATTTTTCATGGGTTTGCATGGATTTGTTTAAATTGTGAAGGAGGATTTTGAGTGTTGTTTGTATTTTGCAGGGTTAATGGCATTAATGTGTGCGTAAGATTGGAGAAGTTACGAAGGGATTTGGGGGCCTGTGGTATTAGGTGTGCGATTTAAAAGGAGTTTCAAGGGTTTGTTTTGCTCAATTGGTAAGATTTTGTTAGGTTTTAGTTTCTTGTGGGTTTGCTTGGATTTGTTTGTTTGTTTTGGTTAGAGTTTGGATTTATTTAATCGTTTTGATGAAAGTTTATTTTGTTGAGGATATTTTCTCTTTGGATTAATGTAATTTTTCAAGGATGTTGAATTTGTTTGGTTGATTGTGGACGGATTTGTTTGTTTTTTTTTGTAAGAGTTTATTTTATTTTGGGTTTGTATACTCACGCACAAATTATCTAGTTACTATGCTGTTGTGTGGAGGACAAAGAAAAATATATTTCCCCTTTTTGAAACATATCAGAGTGAAGTCTCTTTATTTTTAAAGGTTACACTTTATACTAGATTGTTCTATTTTTGTGTATAAATCACTAAGGGTGCAAATTTTGTTCCTGCAGCAAGTGGATTGCTTGACTGTACACTTCAACATTGGGTGAAAATAACATTGTTGTGGGAAACTTACAATTTTTCTCAGGTTTTAGACATTTTGGAATGATTATATCTATACATTTAAAAGCTGGTTTTGATTTCAATTTGGTGTGTGATGAAACAAAATGGTATTTCATTTGGGTGGCAAGTAAATGAGTTCAGAAACATATTCTCTGTGTGGAAAGTAGAATTTGGAAATGGGTATCAAGGAGAGGAATTTCTTTCAGATTCAATAATTGTAATGAATATGGGAGGAAAGATATAGCAGGGAATTGCATGTTAAATGCTTCTCTAAGTAGCAGAGTTAGCCCCGAAGCTTTCATTGAGTATTTTTTGGAAGTTTTATTGGGATGTTTTGGTAATTCCCAAAGTGAGAAAAATGGATTACAAGTGGTGGTAAATTTCCCTGAGGATAAGTAGTCTCAAAATCAGATACCAATTCCATCAAGGTAATTGCACAAGCTACTGCCTTATCACTATATTTGCATGAGGTAGTGTTCTCTGTAAATAGTTTTCAAAATATTATATATGTAATATGATTTACATCTTACTAACCTCTAAACAACGTTTTTTAAATCTAGGGCTTCTGCAACGTTTCATTTGTGCAAAGTTGTATTTTACTAGCTCAATGCTTTAGATTTGTTGTTTGACTTCTGACAAACAGTGTTTGATAGATAATATCATTCTTGTCTTTTGTGTGTCCATGAATATAATTTGAAGCTCTGTACATTTATGAGCTATTATGAATTTCTAATTTTACACATGGTTTTGTTTTATGTGTTGTGGAAGTGGGATGAACTGGCTAATGCACCGATCCTTTTAAAAACTGATTGTCTTGGTCTAAGTAAGTGAAAATAAATTAAAATGACACCTTTTTAGGGCTTAAGAGATCCCCAATTTCAGCAAAGAATCAAGTCCTTCTAAACTGAATGGTTTTTGTTGTCATTTGTTGTTCAACTGTAAGCTAGAATGTATATACTTCAAGCCTAATTAGGCTATGAATAAATCATCAAAATTACCTTCACCAAATTTGGTATGGTCTATCGACAGAGGTAGGAAATGTTCAAAAAGGTCGATCTCCAGTTGAGTCCCTTACAGTTAAGTGGATGTTTGTTATTGTCCTTTCTATGGTAAAGCATCAGCCACAAAGAGAATGAAAAAAGAACTAGGTGTTGGTTCAAATTGAAATCATAAATGACCTATGAATCCAATAAATATGTTGAGTGCCCTGGCTGATTCGTGCCATAAATTACGCTAACACCAATATTGTGCAACGGGAGCCATGAGTTAAGCTGAAATATGAGTAAACTATGGGAAGCATAATAAATTTCAATTAAAATTCTACCTATTAGTCACATTATTATGCCTACTCATGTATGTGTATCCATGCAAACACCTCTACACATTAAAGAGCAGTACACGTGATTTAGTTCGAGCGGTAGGATATTGTAATTAGTGCTTATGATGGATTTTCTTGCTCAATGTGTATTCTTGCAGCCGATTAGAATAATAAATAAATAAATGAATAAAATATTGTGCGTATTCTTGTAGCCGACAAGAATAACAAATAAATAAATGAATAATTATTGTGATGGATAGTTCCATGTTGGAGAGGTAGGGTGAATTATGTAAGTAGGAAAGTTAGGTTTAGGGTTTCTTTAGACACCACAACAAATTAAATATTATTTTTTCTTCCCTCTACATTTTAAAATGGATACCAAAACTATTGCAAACTCGTAAAACATGCCTCATGCTTAACAAGAGAAGACTAGTAGCTCAATGCAACAGCTTGAGTGTAAAGTGGGAAATTAATATATATATATATATATATATATATAAATATAATATCGGTAGTGTATAATGTCCATTATAATGTGGGAAGAATTAAAATTGTATTCAAGTATTATTAATATTAATTCAATATTATGGATCAGTGTTGATATAATACATATTATTAACTTTATACAGTGAGTAATGAAACTAAATACATTATAAGTGTTATTTTTTTAGTAGCCACATCCTTGAATATTAATAATATTTGTATGAAAGGGTAAGATTGGTAATATTACTAATAAAAAATAAGATAACATTATCACGGTTATTGAAGTGAAATAACAAGGAATCATTATGAATTTTAAAAAAATTATTACTTTAGTAACAAGAGTAATAGGGTAATGTCAATTGTGTAAAAAAAAAGGGGTTGAAATCAAAGAAAGATTAATAATAATGTAAATATTCGTATTAGTTATAATATTAATAAATACACAATTAAATCAATTTTTATTTGTAGTGATTTTATGTGTTTAGTAATTGAAAAAAGTAGTTTAAATTTTCTCATGTTAATGATATCAGTTTCTATATGTGCTCTCCTTTTTTTTGATTGTGTGATCCCAAACGCTGATGCAAAAATTCACACAATCAAAACCGAAAACCATTGCAAAAATTTTCTCATGTTCAATTTTCACTTACTTTATTAACTTTACAGTAAATAATAAATAATATGAACAATGTTTTATTAACCATGTGAGTTAAAATGAGAGTAATTTAAAAGGTTTATTCAATTGTATTTCCTCTTACCCTATTAACCTTTTGGTAAATAATATAAACGATGTTTTATTAGGTAAAATGTCAAAGCGCAATGTGGGTATTAATATTTGGAATAATAGTAATATTGTAAAGTGAAAATGTAAATATTCAAAGGGGCTTATTTTATTGCAATAATGATGTTGGTGTTATAAGGTAACCATAATCATTAAATTAAAAGGTGATACTAGTATAGTATATGGACACAATTAATGATAATATTATTTTAACAATACCACCATGTTAGTGTTAACATTGTTGATGAATACTTGAGGGGTAATTCACAATGATATTAATAGGGTGTAATCCAATTTCTAGCGAAAGAGGTCATTATGTTAATCAAAGAGGTCTTATGGCCATAGGTTAAAACTCTCTTTTGAATCGACTCTTCTCTCACTTTTTAAAGAGGAATTTTTGGATGCGCATAAAACCAACATCATCGATAATAAAAATCCTTATAAGATCTTTTAAGTCCCTGCATCTACTAAGAAATTTTGGAGTTTCAATTTAGTGGCACACTTTTATTCCATTGTTTGGTTGTATGCTAAATGCCTTAACGTATATATACATGGATGTCTTTTGTTGAGAACTAAAGCATTGAATACTTCCAATGATATTTGATTATAATGTTAGAAAATCCTTCAAATTCTCTTTAAATAAAGAAATCTCAAATGTTCAATTTGAAAGTTTCATAATCTAATTAACCGACAACAATTATTATATCTACAATAGAAGAAAACTAGGCACATTTCTCCCCTACCATTAATATTAACTTGAAAAAGAAGTATTCTTTGGTTTGACAGAAAGGCAGATAAAATGGAAGCAGGTATCTGACATGAGATTTTTGACTAAGTTGCAAATGGTAAGGTGGTGTTGGAAAGGAGACGGGCAGAGACGAGTACGGAGGACTTTATCCACGTGACGGGCGGTTGCCGCCTGACAGTCCGTCTCCGTCATTCCAAGCTGGGACCGAAACATTTACATTTTATGTCACTTCACGCAAAGGAATTCCAAATGCGATTTATTGTGATGCGTGCACTTGAAAACCCATTCCTTTTCACATCACCTCAAAATATTAATGGTCGAATCATATAATCTTAATCCCGTCTGGTTTTTCTTCTCGGGGTTCTTTTATGTCGGCGCACTGTGAACGCTTACGGATTCGAATTAACTGCGACAAGATATCTGTACCATATCACTCGGACCCCATTCCGACTGGAAATTGACGGTCTCTGCCATTTCTTACAACTGTCGGCCGTATTCTTCATTTCTAGGGTTTGTAGTTTCAACGGTGAATTAGTGTTCTTCATATCATTTCGAATCACTTTATATGATCTTTTAAGATAGAGTTTTGCAACAATTTTTTTGGTAACTTTCAAATTCAACGATATGAACATTTTTTCATGATATTATATGTTCTGTCATTAGAATGATAAGTAAAGTAGATAATGATGGATAAAGGGAGAGGGGCCGAATGTGGGTATAGGACCTATCATGGGTATAGTTTTGGACCCTTGGGGCCAGTTTTGGACAGCCCGGGGCCCACTTTTGGGGAATAAAAGTGTCAATAAATTTACACTTAATATCCAAGTGTAAATCACTTTAATTCAAAAAATACACAAACTCTAATGCCACATCAATATACCAATATTACATCTTAGTGACCCACTATCGGTCCATGACTTTTTTTGGCTCCGAAAACATTAATAAACGTGCCCAATTTTTGCGAGGAAAAAAATGGGGGGATGCCAGCTTGACGGTCAAGAAACGTGGCCAAAAAAATTGTGTGACTCGGACGCTGATGACATGGACCCCTCGCTCAAAGATACCCTATCCACCATGGGCTCCTCTCCCTTAGTGTGATATGAGAAGAAAACATATTCCTTGAATCCACGAACTACAAATACTAAATTTTTACAAGATAAATATTAAATGTATTAATTTGAGTAATTGAACGTGAATAGTTTTAAATTAATATTTAAGGTTGAGAGGGATGAAGTGATAGTAAGGGATGGAGTGTAATGGTCTATGTGTGTTAATAAAAATGTTAAATACAAAAAATTTAAAAATCAATTTTGCGGAGTAACTTTTGCTTCTTGGGTTGCTTGCTTGTTTGTTCTAATATTTAGTATAAAATTAAAAAAGATAAAAAACATTTTCTATAATATGCTAGAGTCCTTATTAGTAATAATATATATATATATATATATATATATATATATATATATATATATATATATATATATATATATAATTGTTAAGAATTATATACATTAATAAATAATACTTTTGAAATAAAATTATACTTAATAATTTATTTTAAATTTAATTTATCAAAAACTACTATAGATATATTAAATGCATCCATCTAAAATCATCAAAAGATATGAATGAATATTGAATTATTTTATTTACTTAAAGAAATATTTTATTTTATTTACATTGTTTATTTTGGTTTTATTTTTATTAATATTGAAAAGCATTCTAAAAAACTCTTACTCTTTATCTTAAATTTGACTCAACCATTTACACATAAAAATATTAATATTAAATAATAAACCTGATATAAAATAATGAATGTTGGTTTTTCCAAAAGTAAAACTAAAAATTACATATAAAAATAAAATAAAACAAGCATATTAAAAAAATAAAGAAAACAAATGTAGGTACAATAAAATTTATGTGTCCATGAATATAGTAAAAAAATAGTTTCAATGTAAAATAAACTAATCTTTTAGATGTATTTAAGATATTTATACTAGTTTACTTATGAGTTATATTATTATTATTTACATAAAGGTATGATATTAGTTTATGGAGAATACTAATGCATTCATCTGATTTATTAGTTGTCAACAAATGGAGAATACTAATACATTCATCTAATTTATTAGTTGTCAACAAATGAACCAATAAGATGATAAAATTAAAATAGTTTGACCAAATTTTCTAATGTATATTTTTCTTAATTTTTTTTAAAATATTTTAAACTAATCTATCTATCTTTCTATTGGATAATAATTGTGAATAGTAATATTAGTGTGATGTAAGCTATGACATCTTTTAACTATTTCATTTTGACCATAAAAAAGTTAATAGTGCAAACGTATTTTCATGTCATTTTCAAATTCTAATTATTGTCCTATTTGATAAATGAAATTATTTTTTATTTAAACGATTGTGGACCAATGAATATAAAAAATTTAATCATATTTGAGACAATTTTAATTTATTGAAAAGGTGAAATAGATAAAATATGAGAGATTGTTATTAGAATAATTAATAATAATATAAATAAATTTATATCTATTAATTTTAATTTTTTTTAAAAAATTAACAATACAAAAATAATATTTAATAAAAGATGATGATTAATTATATTAAATGCATTCATGTTCAAATATAATTATGAAATTACATCATATTTAAAGCTTAAATTCTAGCATGTCTCTCTTTGATTAACATTTACAACATAATTCTAAGTTTTGTTGAATTAGGTTCTTCTATTTTAACTTTTAAACATCATTTAGAAGAATTTTTTTAAGTAATTTAACAAATTTCATTTTATTAGTAGTGTTAGCAAATTACTTATTCTACCAATAATAATTTAAATCAACTACCATATTACACATCTTACTAGAAGTTTTATTCTAGAATTATTTAAGATATATTTACATTGTTTACTTTTTTTTGTTTTTATTTACTCAAAAGTTATTTTATTTATTAAAGAGTTATTTTAATTTATTTACTTGAGAGTTATTCTTTACTTTTATTTATTTAAACATATATGGATTCTTAATGATTTTTTGTTGACATGATCAAACATTACATTGTAATCATGCCTCTCAACATAATATAGTAGACATTATACATTTAAATATCAATTATTAAATAAAATAATAAGTACAACATTAGACTTCAGTAGAAATAAAATAACACATGAAATTTGAGTACATAGAATAAGTAGATTTGTGTATTTTATAAAATTGAATAGTAGGTAAAATTTTAGACTTAAGTAGAAATAAAATAGTTACTTGATAAGAGATGCAAAACTTTACTAATGGCAATTTTTGTGTGACTGAGAGACACAAAAATTGCCATTAGTTATTTAAACATATATGGATTCTTAATGATTTTTTGTTGACATGATCAAACATTACATTGTAATCATGCCTCAACATAATATAGTAGACATTATACATTTAAATATCAATTATTAAATAAAATAATAAGTACAACATTAGACTTAAGTAGAAATAAAATAACACATGAAATTTGAGTACATAGAATAAGTAGATTTGTGTATTTTATAAAATTTAATAGTAGGTAAAATTTTAGACTTTAGTAGAAATAAAATAGTTACTTGATAAGAGATGCAGAACTTTACTAATGACAATTTTTGTGTGACTGAGAGACAAGTGTGAGAATCACATATGTATGTGGAGAAATGGTATCAAAGTAGGATTTGGTAAAGATTACATGTAGGAAAATATGATCATTAATTTTTATGGTGTATCTCTAGGGGGCGAGGCAATAATGATAACCATTTCACACAAGTGATGTTTAATGATGGAGTTGACTATAGTTATGTGAATTTTTAATTTGTTGAAGAAGTAGTTGATGTATCTAGTCAACATAAGCTCTCGCATGGTGCTTTGGCTCTAATTTGATCTCTTGATTATTCTAGAGCTTCTACCTTTGGCATTCAAAAGGGAAAAATAAGCTTGGAGGAGAAAGGGAATTCAAGCACAAGAGGGAGAAGGCATAAATAGGGGGTACATATTCTTTTATGTTCTTTGAATTTAGAAATTAGCTAAGAGTGTGGATGGAAATCTAGATGTGTAGGCATTCAAGAGATAATGAAAAAAATTCCCTTGATCCCACCTAATCAGTTGATAAGAGAATTTTATTTAATTCTAAATAATAATCTCTAATTTTTACTTCAGTGCTATTGATGGTGGTTGTGACATACTTTTTGCACAATGGTAATGAGGGACTAGAGATTCAAGCAAAAAAATTCTACAATTGTTGAATGGAACATTTCCATTACACAAAAGAACATATCTATAGGCTACACCATGTAGTCGAGGATATTGTCAAAATTCTTAAGAAAACCTTACACCTACAACATGAATCACTATTTTTAGTTGTTGTGATAAATGAATTAGTAAAAATTTCCTTACATGTAAAGTGGGAGAAGTACAAAAAATTTATATGTGTGTCTAGAGTCCCATGGGGGCTTACATAATTTTCCCTGCCACCCCTCTCTCAAACATTATAGTATTTAAAAAGTGAGGGGTGTGGTAATTTTCTCTCCTTTCTACCTTACTTAGTATTCTATAAGATGTTGGTGTGAACAAGGTACATTATCTAGCTATTTTCACTTTAGGACCTACTTCTACCTTTTACTTAAGCTTACTTGGGTCATTTATTAAATTTGTGTCTCATTTCATAGGATTAAGACAATTGTCACAATCTTAATTTTTTCTAAGGTTTCATCTAAGGTTTTATCCTTACCAATATAACAAGGTCATATTATTGTATTGTAATCATATAGTATTTATTATTTTTAGTAATTTATAATAATTATTTTATTACATCTCTCTTGCACATAATGTTTTTTGATCTTTCTAATTAGATTGTTGTATCTATGAGTTCTTACATAACTCCAACATGGTCTCAAAGATTTAAATTTTTTTTAAGGTTTTCTAAGAAATTTTGAAGTGGATTTTTTGAGCAAAATGGACCTCACAATTGTGTTTAGAAAATCCAAATACTTATTAATCCATATAATGCACAAGAGAGTTTGGCACCATTGTTTTTGAGATTTTTTGGGTCTACTAGATTTGAATTCATATAATTATACTAATCCATAGGGTCATGTGTTCATTGATTCCATTATTGTATAGGAAATATTGTCCACATCATCATCTCTACACTAGTCTACACCACCCTATACATTTCCATTATTGAGCCTACATACAAAATATGTTTAAAAAAATGTAAGTATGATTGTGCAAGGTTCATATCAGCACTTGCACCAACCACCTACATAAGGAACAATGGGTGGTCACAAGAGGACATCCCCCAATCACACCCAACCCCAAAGAGGCTTAACATATTGGGTGAGGTTGCGAGAAATGCCACTATTACTCACATTTGTACCATCGAAGACCAATCATTGTCCCACCAAAGCCTAATTTTCTTAGATTACTTCCAACTATCCACCATCCTACTACTCAAATCTAGTGGTGCCACCATATGGCCACCAACATAGTTCTTAGTGTATTTTTTATTACTATAAAGAGAGACCTTTTTTAGAGCCATAACTTGGGCATATGATATCATTTATTATGAACAAACAAGGGTTGGAAAGGTGGTTTTGAGCACTACATAGCCCCCCACTTTATTTTTCTATTTTTTTTCTAAGTAATTGTAGTTTTAGTTTGAAGTAAACTCTTATATTTTTTATATTCTTGTGAAAATGCAAAACATCGTTTATTTTTCTTATTGTGGGGTGTTGAATTTTATCCCTAAAACACATTGCAATATCATAAAACTATCAATGGTTGTATATTTATCAATTTGTTCCTCTTTGAATTATCATTAGAAATGGTAGAAACCTCTTCTAGTAAGCATCTTACACTACGTAATTTTTAATTACTACACTTGGAAGCCACAAATTACTAGATTTCTCATGTTTGTGGGACTATGGTCTACCTCGAATGATATGTCACTCAAATTCATTCAATAATATAAAAAATCTACATACAAGAACAAGATGAATGACGTTATGGGACTAATAGCATTGCATATTTAAATAGTCTAGTATAATTTCACATTGAGTTGTGTAGAACACCTAAGTAGGTTTGGGAAAAGTACAAGGATTATTTTGGTATAGTTAATAAGTTTCAAACAATTTAAATTGAGGTAGAATTGACTACATTGGCACCTAATTCCTTCTCCTCTATTTATAACTTTCCTATCAAATTCAAGTCACTATGGTCAATAGTATAGGGTTGTTGAAAGGATAAGATTGAAAAATAATGCATATTCCTAATTAATTCTAAGCTCAAAAGACCATTTCAAGTCTTTTATTCTACATTTTATTCTACTATATATGCACCTAGTGATATTTTCATCATGCCTACTTTTGAGGTTTTTATGGTTGTCTAACATGAGAACATACTAAGCTAGTCCAATTAGATGCTATTTTAAATTCCAAGACCCAAGAATTAGTAGCATATTCTACGTTATGTGGTGAGCAACCCTCTAATCCAAAATAGAAGTTAAATAAGAAAACCAATCCACTTCCAAGAATGATAATTAGGAGACAAAGACAAAGAAGAAATTAGGAGATCCTTGTATCAAAGTGGGTCATGACATAATTAGATGTTGGAAGATACTAGACTTTAGTAGAGGTAATGCAACACCATCACATTTTATCCTCCAAGTCTCCTTCCATAGGTATAGGTAAAGGGAAAGCCCTTTCTACATAGATTTTTTCTTCTATAGCAAGTTGTATACTCGACTTAGGATCTTCTCCACATATGACACATTCCTAGGATTTAATCGCATCACTTAAATAGATTATAGCACTTCTTATATTATAGTGGGGATTCGACATGGATTTTAGTTTTGGGATCAAACTTATTTAGCTAAAGGTATTAATGATATACTTTTGGTTCTTGATATTTTAGCCAACTTCATTTTTGTGTACCATATTTTCACTCTATCACTAGTAGTACAATTGCATTATCACCTCATTATGTGGTTATTCAAGAGCTTCATGATCTTGAGATTGTTGTGGCTTCACAAAGTGTTGATCATGCATCTCACTCTTATAAGTTTGATGGTTTTGAGAGTTCATTAGGATCATCTCTTATAGAACATTTAGATTTATTGAGCAATATTTGTCATGAATAATTTGATCATATAAAATATAGGTGTCTACAAAAAATGAACACAAAAAATTGATGATAGGCTTATATAAGATTTCATGCACTAAGGGAGTTTTTTGAGGTTGTGCACTTAGCAAACATCACTAGGATTATTTTCCCAAAGATAAGGAAACACTTGCCAAGGCACCTTTAAGTTTGTACTTAGTAATCTCATGTCATTTTTTGCTTCTTTTTCAGGGGACAAGTATGTGCTTACTTTCATTAGTGACTTCTCTAGATGTACATGTGTGTACTTTCTTAAGTACAAAAATGGGGTATTTAATAATTTTAAAACATACAAAGAATTTTTGGAGAATCAATTTGATTTATCTATCATGAGTATACATAGATATTAGGGGGAATATGTTAATTAGGCTTTTAGGGATGTTAGTAGTGAAAATGGTATTCAATGTCAACTTATAATTCCCTACACCCCTTAGTAGAATTATGTATTTGAGAGAAAAAACTAAATATGGGAGATGAAAAATTGTATGATTTAATCATAGAAAATGAAACAACCTTTTGGATTGAAGCAAGTAATTGTGTTAATTACATATAGAATAGTATACCTAATAAGGTAGTGAAAAATATGACTCCCAAGGAGGCTTGGTCCCATGTCAAGCTAGATGCGTCTTCATTCAAAGTATTTAGTAGTGAGGCTTGGGAATTTATTCTAGATGGTAAAAAAGTTAATGAAGAAGAAATTCCAACCTCTTATATTTGTTGGTTATTATGAGGATCTTAAGGAATTTGATCTTATTTCTAGAGATGTATTGTTTAAGTGGGATGTCCAATTTGATGAGATCTTTCCTTTGATCATTTTTTTATCACCTACTGTGCATGTGTCGAATGTGGAGAGGTATATTCTAGTGTCAACACAAACCTTAATGAGACAATTTACATTCAAAGTTTGAAGCAAGTAAAACTAATCTATTCGTAATACAATCAAATCTTTCAAATACATATCATTTTCCTCTATTTCTAGGGATTTATTAAACCATTTGGCCCTCATATTTCTATGGGAACAAGGGTTGTTAAAATGACTACCTAGAAAACGAGATTTGATGCTTAATATGCAAGCTAAGATGATTTCTATGTGTAAATGTGTGTTGGAATGATTAGTGGTATGCTTCTAAATGGAACAAAATGATGGAAAGGATAATGGATGCAAAGATAAACGAAGGATGATGTTGATGATGAATGAACAAGTGGAGATGAGTGAGATTATATGAAACTATAGTGAACGATCCATGATTATGCATATGCTCAAATGCAAACATAAAACAAACTAACCTAAAATGTAACTATGATGCAATGGGGATGATAAATTGTAACTATGAAGCAATTAATTAATCTAAGATGAGAATGGAAAGTAACACATGATATGAAAACTAAGTATAAGACTCCATGAAAGCTCCAAGCTCCTACGAAAAACCTGCATGGTAACAATACTCAAAGTGTGGATAAAAATGGCATTATGACACTATTCCAATTTGTATTTCATAATAGCATTATAACATTATTTAAAAGGTGGATGATAAATGCTAAGGCAAGAGGGTGTATTTATAGGGTTTCTCAAGCATTTTGTGAGGTGGTACCCATCAATGGTCTAGATTCGAAGGAGAAATGATGGACGATGGAGATGAAAGGAATCAGGATGTTGTCCCCTTGACCAAGGACAACATGCCATGTGTGTGGAGAGAATCCATTGACCAATTGGAAGCATGCCAAATGTATGGGATTCCCAAGTGTGTGAAACAAAGACCCATGTGCTCCAAATTTGTTGGAAGTGTGGGGGAATAAAGCCATGTGTTTTTCTCATTGGTGGAAGTGTGAGGATAATTCTAATTAATAATCAGACTTATTTATTTTCATGTGACCTTTATGAGGTGGCACACAAAAATTTGTAGAAATGTGCTCTAATTCTTAATCAGGATTAAGGAAGGTTAATTAAATAAACACGTTTAGGGTATTTTGTTTATTTAATTATTTAGAAGAATGTGAATTAGAAGAATAAAAAGGAAAGTGAATAATATAAATAAAGTAAGACCTTATTTATATGTAGTTGAAGCATTAATCAAATAGGTTGTATTTAATTAATTGAATATGATGACCGTTTTCAGGTGTATACATTTTGCCCCTCTTTGAAGTGATGTGTTTACATGTTACTTCAAAGAAGATTTTGATGTCGATGCCCAGATGATGCGATATTTTGATGCCCCAAACGATGCAAGATTTCGATGCCCCAGACAATGCAAGATTTCAATGCCCCATGCTTTTGAATTTCAGGTATTGACCTTTATATGCCTCCTCGATAGATAAATCGGTGAATGTGGGGGAGTTAAAATGAAATGTTGGAATGAGCTGATGGTGTTGTGATGATTATGATGATGATCCTACATTGATTCAGTGAGATTTGATGGTGCAGATGATTTATCTCTCGAAAGTTCATTGCAAGCTCTTTCTTTGAATAGTGGTGATTAATTATCCCTCCTTTTTGGTAAAAAATGGGAAATAAATCCCACCATAATTCCCTCCATTTTACCCCTAAAAGGTGAAAATAGTAAAAATGGGATTCATTTTTACATTTTGAGTTTGGAGAAGTTGAAGATTGGAGAGCTTAGGGGAAGATGGTGATCCCATACCACAAGCATCGTTTTGAGCGTCTTCGCTAACCTGATCAGCCTGCGGCCTCTGGACCTATAGTACGCTTTATGAGAAACCTCTTTGTCACTCATTTTCTTGCCATTTAGAAGCATTTTGAGCATCATAGATAGATGTTTTAGCTTATGGGATGTCATTTATGCACATTCAAGTGAATTTTTTGTCATTTTTGAGTGTTTTTTAGCATGTTTAAGAGTTTTGGTGCCTTTGGGGTCCCAAATGGTGACTCTTGCAAGGGTGAAAATGCATGTTTTTGAGTCATTTGAGAGTTTTTGTGCCTTTGGGGTCCCAAATGGTGCCTCTTGCAAGGGTGAAAATGCATGTTTTTGGGTGGTTTGAGAGTTTTGGTGCCTTTGGGTCCCAAGTGGCGCCTCTTGCTAGCTTGAAATTCAATTTTTTGGCCTCCAACACTATTTTGGCGCCTTTGGTGTCCCAAGTGGCACCTCTTGCAAGCTTGAAAATGGAGGTTTTTGGAGTTAAACTATATTTTGGCACCTTTGGGGTCCCAAGTGGCGCCTCTTGCAAGCTTGGAAAACATGTTTTTGAGATGCAAAATTTGTTTTGGTGCCTTTGGGGTCCCAAATGGCACCTCTTGTTGCCTTGGAAAGTTTTCATCTTTATTGATTTGAGGTGGTTTAGCTTGTTGTTTGGCCCGTTTTGTGAGGTGTGATTGCGGAAAGCCCTCAGGGTGATGTTCTCAAGATGTTCTTGAAGCCTAGGAGTCGTTAGTTTGCCATGTTTTGGATTGATTTCAGTTAGATTGTGGTATGTGCAATGTTTGATTAATGTTTTGTGTGATGATTTGATCTCATGATAGGCGAGAATCAAATGATAGAACCAGTGTTGTATTATCCTCATGATAGGTGAGGAATGATGGGTTGATTGATAGCCAGTCATCCTCATGATAGGCGAGGAACGATGGGTCGATTGATAGCAGGTCATCCTCATGATAGGCGAGGAACAATGGGTTGATTGAATGAGATGTTGATTGTTCTGATTGATTTGATTTGAATGACTGCACATTAGCTTGATTGACTGATATTCTTGATTGAACATGACATTGATTGAATGATTTGTATTCATGATTAGGAATATGGAGATGTACTCCAGTCTTGAGAGCAATTCCCAAAGACTTGGAACATGGTCTGCCGGTTGTCATCAACTGACTTAGAGATTATCTTTCGTTGTGGGTTGAATTCCTTGTTAGACATACCACAATATAGAATCAATAGAGGTTTATTGGCAGCTTTGGCAGAGAGATGGCATAGTGATCATAATACATTTCATTTACTGACTGGATAGATGACCGTGAATCCCAAGGATGTCTATCATATTCTATGGATCCCAATGATGGGAGAGATAGTAGTGTATGATAAGATAGAGCAGGGTGGGACAACTACATTGGGGAGATTATGTCGAGATGATCATGTTATGGGCTGATGGATCCGTTGGACAAAGATGATTAGCAGATATGCTCCCTTACCGTGTGTGCTTTCCAGATTTATTGGTGGATTCCTTTGTCTTGATCGTAGGTCAAAGGGATTTTTAGCACGTTGGGGTCATGTTCTGTCACAGATCACACTTGATGGTATGAGGTATTCTTGGGGCTCATGTATGTTAGCCCACTTATATTAAGATTTGCATGAGGTTGTCTATTATGGGGCTACAAGTCTGTCATGTGGTGTCACATTGTTGTAGACCTGGGCATGGGATCATATAGTCATCACTCGGCCCATGGGAGAGAGACATCGACCACCAGGGAGACCCTATGTTTTCAGTTATAACAGTCCCCATATCCAGCATAAGCTGGGCAAGGTTGCTTATTGGAGGCGGGTTCTAGTTGATTTGGAGTCTATCACATGGCAGTTGTACTTAGATTGTGAGCAGTGGCTAGAGGATCGGCTAGAGATGCCCTTTATTTATGTTGTTATCCCGCTATTTGATTGGGCGGACACATGTTGTGCTTGAGCGCTAATTGTATCTATGAGTAGGTTGATAGTTTGGACAGGTTCAGGGGATGCCCCTGGGACTTTCCCATTATGCACAATGATGACATGATGTGTTAGAGTGGGGCCCCTGTGTATCATATGAGGCAGCTTGTACAAAGTACTATACCTTGACCCCAGGTTTATGGGATCATGTTCCATATATTACAGATGTTGGGATGACTAAGGATTGTTCAAAGTTCTTCCACACACATCCCTTTCCTAGATTTACTCATCCAGAGGAGCCAATATTGCCAGTTAATGGAGAGGGAGGAGATGACAAGGGTGGTGATGATGGTGGGGAGGGTGCTTGCAGAGGAGATGATGGTGGTGCAGAGGGTGGTTGCATAGGTGATGGTGGGGAGAGTGATGGTGGTGTAGTGGGTGGTGGAGAGAGTGATGGTGGTGCAATGGGTGGTGGGGACAGTGATGGTGGTGCAGATGACAGTCATCCATTGGATTTTGTAGTTTTGAGGTGCAGGAGGAGCGTCACCATAGCTCAAGTGGTGCTTCCCAGGATTTGGATTCAGATACCCTCTCATCAACAGTCATCACAGATAGCAGCTTTGCAGGTAGAGGTTCAATCATTTCAGAGCGAGATAGTGTAGGCTCGAGCACAGATTGGGTCCCTTCAGGATGAGTTAGGGCAGTGTTAGGCACAAATTGATATTTTGATGACTGATAGAGGGACGGATAGGCAACATATACAACAGTTGCAGGCATAGATGATCATACTTACTTCAGAGAGGGATGCCTTTAGACACTAGATAGAGCAGGTTGAGGCCATTGCCGAGAGGATACAACAGACGACACCATCTGCAAGTACAAAAAATTTCTTCAGAGAGATCTGACACATTTCCCAGGAGTTGTAGTTTTACAGAGGTAAATATCATGAGTTGGTTCCTCCTGAGTGACGAGAGAGTTTTGTATAGTCTCGTTCTGGCAGATCTCGTTCCCGGACTGTTAGCATGGGTGTCACACATCCATTGCCTGAAGATAGGAGAGATCTAGGTGTAGGTTCGTTAGGTAGAGGAGGTACTAGTTCCATGAGAGCAATAGCATCTGGTGGGAGCTCAACATAGCATTTTGTGATGTTCCTTGGACATTGTGTATACACCTTTTGTGAGATTGAGGATGTGTTTCCCATGATACAGTGCCCTTTTGGATTTTGATGTATCTCATCCTATTTTTTGGATATCCTTGTACATGTGGACATTATGACATTTTTGATGATATATGATATACAGCGATGATTATGGTCTAAATGTTGATATGCATTTGAGTTCCTTATTTATGATATGCAGTGTTGTGAATTTATTTAATTTCTATGTGATGATAATGATTAATGTGATGTGATTTATGATTATGCAATGTAATGTGATCATTATGATGTGTAATTCGATGTGATGATTATGATGTGTAATGCAATGTGAGTTGATTTATTATGATTACGCAATGTGATGTGATGATTATGATGTGTAATGCAAATGATGTGATTTATTATGATTATGCAATGTGATGTGATGAATTGTGATGATTATATGATATGTTATGGATGCAATGATGATTTTTGTAATGATGAATGATGTGATGCAAATGCTTATGCATATGATTGAATGTGCACAACTTCAAATGTTCAGGGCCTTAAGCTTAAATAAGTGAGTCTGTCCAACTTCCAAAAGTTGTGGGAAGACTATAGTAGATTGATCTTTTAAGCTTCATAACTCTAACATATTTCCCAACTTTCTTGGAAATATGAAGAGACTCACTTATTTAGGCGTAGTGGATGACACAATTTTGATGTTGGAAATGATATGCAATGTATGTCCTTTTTTATTTTCTTTTGTATTTTCTAATGCAAATATTACGAGGGAATATATGAATGTAAATGATGTGAGAATGTTTCCTAAGATATGAAAATGATGATGCAACTAATGTGAAACTAAATGAGAATGATGTGTTTTTGGTTAATGTCCAGTGTACTCAATCCATTAATAATAGAGATGACACCATTGTGAAATTATTTCAGCATTGAAAAACCCCATAAATACACATGCAATACTAACATGAATGCAATCTAACTTAACTATGCAAATCTCATTTTCAAAAGTTGTCATTTATATTAACCAATTTGTTGTGCTTTTTATCATCATTGGGCCTTTAAAATGTTGAAAGTGAGTACAAGCATCGATGACATATTTTAGACCAAGATGACTTGAGTACTACTTCCATGATGTTTTCAAATTGCAAGTTAACACAAGCATCTAAGTATAATTAAACCAAGATGACCTGAGCATCACTTGCATAAATAGACATGAGTTAATCATTTTCCTATACAAATTCAGAATGTCATCAGTGATACTTTGTAGTGCACATATCATGACAACTTGCATAGTAATAATGATAAACTCACAAACAACAGACAAAGAAAAATCATACTCCTTCCTTGCTCCTCTAGTTCAATACATTATTGAGGACTCAAGAGATATGATATCAAAAATCAAAGTAGAACAATTTGAACTTTTATGTTTAACGTGATAAACGCTTGATTTAGAAAGATCAACATTCATTTGAAGTTTGTGTTTGTAGTGTTATTCTGATGACTTTTTTCCTGTTGGTTCAAGCTCAAAGTTTATTTGCCCCTAGTGAGTGCAGGATTTTTCCCCCAATGCAGGGTGTGACACAACCACGATAACCAAGACCTAACCTAAAGACCTATCCTAGGGGCCTCGAGGGCTGATCAATAGATTAGCCTTGCCTACGTTATACACGCAGAGACATGTAGTTTGACTAATGACACAACCAAGATTTACAAGACAAAAATATTAACATAGCGAACACCTAGAAGACTAACCTAAAATGTCTCGGGATAATCAAAGATCACCCTTGCCTACATTCAAAGCTTAGATATGATGTAGTTTGAATGACGACTATGTTTTTGAATTTTTGACTTTTTGACCTGTTTTTGGAATTTTCAATTTGTTTTGAATGTTTTTGGATTTTGATATGTTTTGAATGTTTTTGGATTTTTTATTTTCTGACCTTGAGAATGTACAAGAATCCAATCCAATGTAGGACATGCCCCCAGTGTGATGCAATAAGACAAATTGATTTGTAGAATGGGCCAAGTAATGCTAGGGGATACCATGATACAAACACTGGATCAAACTATGATGCAAACATGGAAGCATGACAAATGCAGAGATGGAAGCATGATGGATAAATGCTGCAGATCAAGCCACATAGCCCAAGATAGATGGAGAGTGCTTATTTTATGCAAGGCGCCTATTTCTAGGATTTCACCAAGGTACATGCCCAAAGCACCACCGAAGTGGTTTTCACTAGAGGACGATCTTTTCTTTTTTTCAATCCTTTTTTTTCATTTTTTTGGATTTTTGCATTTTTTGATTTTTATTTTTGGTATTTTTCTAGGACCTTTACCAATGTACTAGATGAGCTAGGTGTAAAACCTTTTGAGATGCAAGCTTTTGAGGGGTTGTCCAAACAAATCCCCTTCTGGTGTGGATAACTGATATGCTCCTAATCCAAAGACTGATACTATAACAAAGGGACCCAACTAGTTAGGTTCAAATTTCCCCTTCTTATCTCAATCTTGTTGATTACGAGGATTTTCTTTTAAGAGTAAGTCGCCCACTTGAAATGATCTAGGTATTACTCTGTGATTTTAGCTCCTAGATATCCTTTGTTGATAAGCCTTTAGGTGATCAACTACATGTTGTCGACGTTCATCCAATAGTTCTAATTCTTGTAGCCTAGATACTTTGTAATTCTTGTCTGAAATCATCCCTTTAAGTGACACACGTAGGGATGGTATCTCAACCTCAATAGGTAAAATAGCTTCTGACCCATAGACAAGAGAATAGGGTGTTGCTCCTGTTGGGGTATGGATACTGGTTTTGTAAGCCCACAATGTTGGGTTTAGTTGAAAATGCCAATCACATCCAGCTTCATTGACAATTTTCTTCAAAATCTTCAGGATATTCTTGTTTGAGGCCTTTGTTTGGTCATTCCCTTGAGGATAGTAAGGTGTAGAAAACCGATGTTGGATATGGAATGTTTCACAAAGCTCTTGAACATCTTGATTCTTAAAGGGTCAGCCATTTTCTGTAATGGTAGATTGAGGAACACCATACCGACATATGAGATAATTCAGGATGAATGATGAGATTTGCTTCCCGGTGATGGTGATTAGAGGAATAGCTTCAATCCACTTAGTGAAGTATTTTGTGGTTGTGATTATAAACTTATGTCCATTGGAGGAAGAGGGGTGAATCTTACCTACAAGGTCCAATCCCCACTGATAAAAAGGCCATGTAGCTGTGAAAGGATGCAACTCTTGTGCAAGTGCATGTATCAAGTTTCTGTGAATTTGACATTTGAAACACCTTTTGACATATTGAAATGACTCTTTCTCCATAAGCATCCAGTAGTACCCCAATCATAATAATTTCTTAGCTAAGGTTAAGCCACTTGAATGTGTGCCACAGATACCTTCGTGAACTTCTTGTAAAGCAGTTTCAGCTTTGTTATGTTCTAGACACCAAAGAAAAGTACCATCCAAACCTCGTCTATAAAGTACATCAGCTATTAGGGTGTGGTGAGCCGCTTGTAGAATAAAGTTTCATTTTTGGTTTTGAGATAAGTTAATTGGAAGGGTATTGTCTTGCAAGTAGGTATGGATCTCTCCATAGAGGGAAATTTGAGGGTCAAAAATATGGCATATCACTTAGGATTTTGGATCTTCATAGGCTGGGTTAGACACTTGTTCTACCATGAATTCATAATGTCTTCATTGTTTAGGTATCTGCAAGAGAGAAGCAATGGTGGCCATTGCATCTGCAACTTTGTTTTCTATTTTGGGAACATGTGCAAACTTGATCTCAACAAAGTACTTTTTGAAATCATCCACCATCCTCTTGTAGGGCAACAACTTGTTATCCTTTGTTTGATAATCATCATTGACTTGGTTAGTGACCAGTTGTGAGTCACCATAGACTAGCAATTCCATGATTTTCCATTCAACAACTATCTTGATTCCAATCATCAATGCTTCATATTTAGTTGTGTTGTTGGTGCAAGAGAACATTAATCTATAGGATTTAGGAATTGTGTATCCTTGCAGCAAGACAAACAAGATTCATGCGCCTAATCCATGTTGTGTATAAGAGCCATCAAAGTATAGTAGCCACTGTTGTGTAGATATGGTTAGGATATCATTATCAGGGAATTCAATGTTCATTGGATTGTTATCTAAAAATGGTGCTTTAGCTAGTTGATCTGTTAGGGATTGACCTTTAATTGCTTTCCTATCCACATACTGGATGTCGAACTCACTCAATATCATGACCCACTTGGCTAACCTCCTTGTTAAATCAACTTTGCTAAGTAAGTACTTTAATGGGTCAATTTTTATGAAGAGTTTGATGGTATGAGTCAACATGTAGTGCCTTAATTTTTGTGTAGAAAATACAACCATTAAGAAGGCTTTCTCAATAAAGGTGTAATTGATCTCATAACCATTTAGGGTCATGCTGATATAATAGATGGTTTTTTCTTTTCCTGCAGAATCTTCTTTTGCTCCCAAAGATATCTCGGTTGTTGCAATGTATAGTAATAATGGTTTTCCCTTGACTAGTGGTATTAACACAGGAAGTTTCATCAGGTACTGCTTTAGTTGACTGAAGGAAACTTCACATTTGTCATCCCACTTGAAAGAGACATTCTTGTGTAATAAGTGATTGAAAGGATGAGTTTTATCAACTAGTTGAGTAATGAATCTTCTGATGGACTGAAACCTTCCTTGTAATGATCTGAGTTGGCCAATATTTTTAGGAGGAGGAATTTCCATGATGGCTTTGAACTTTGTAGGATCCACCTCAATACCTTTAGCTGAGACAATGTATCCCAAAAGTTTAGCTGATGTTACACCGAACACACATTTCTTGGGATTTAACCTCACCTTGAATTTCTCCAATCTTGTGAAGATTTTGTCTAGAATCTCTAAGTGTCCTTCTCTAGTGTAGGATTTTTCCAATAGATCATCTACATAGTATTCCATAAAAGTATGCATCATGTCATGGAAGATGGTAGTCATAGCTCTCTGATATGTAGCTGCAACATTTTTGAACCCAAAAGGCATCACATTCCAGCAAAAAGTGCCCCAAGGACATGTGAAGGCCATTTTATCTTGATCTTCAGGTGCTATCTTTATTTGGTTGTATCCTGAAAAGCCATCCATAAGTGATAACATTTCGTGCCTAGCGGTCAATTCTACTATTAGATCAATTTTTGGTAGAGGAAAATCATCTTTTGGATAGGTTTTGTTAAGATCTCTAAAGTTCATGCATATCTTGATGCACTTATCTAGTTTTGATACTAAAACAATGTTTGATATCCATTCGGCATAGTCAATAGATCTTATGAATCCTGCATCTAATAGTTTTTTCAACTCAGCTTTCACTAGAAGGGCGATATGGGGATGCATCTTTCTCAGTTTTTGCTTTACTGGTTTTGTGCCAGGTGATAATGATAAATGATGCATAGTGAGTTCTGGATCTATGCCTGGCATGTCAGCATATGACCTAGCAAAGTTGATTTTCCTCTCCTCAAAGAATTTGGTGAAACAAGATTTCTCCTCTTCTGTCATGGATTCCGCTAAATGCAGGGTCTTCACTATCTTAGTTGTACCAACATTGATGGATTGTGTAGTTTCTATTAGCACTAAAGATCTCTCTTGATATTGTTTTGGAAAGTCTCAAACCTTCCATCTCTTGGTGCCTCAGAGAGGTTTTCACCTTGAGATATGCTCTTTGTTTTTAATTTTTCCTGATTTAATAGTGTCATCAAATGGTTTTCACTATTAGACCCATTTCTTTCTTTTTTTCATTTTGTAGCTAAAAGGTTTGACACTTGCTTCATTAGGAGCTTCGTTCTAAGATTCAATGGTAGAGCATGTGTCAAGATTATCAGAACATAGGAAGTTCACGAGGGAATCATCGTTTGAAAATGTGGGTATGTCAAGTGGCTCGTTTTGATCCCAATCAATTAGTTTAGGATGCATTAAGGACAAGGAATCGTTAGATTGGCCAAGGTCATAAGGTGTAAGCATTAGGATAGCCGTGTTGTCAAATTTTTGAATTAGGTCTAATATGTTACTCTCTTCTAACATGTCTATCTCGCTTGAAGAATGATCATCTTTACTTGAGTCAACGATATATTGGGATCCATATTCAAGTGGTCTAGAACCAGAACTTTGTCCTTTCATACATATTGGTGTATACTTTTGGATTACATCGATCTCTTTGTCATGGAAAGATTCTTCAAAGAGGGAGTTCCATTCATATTCATTGGAATTTGTTTCATGATCCTCACTAGCTTGAAGTTGTAATATTCTTTCGATAACTCTTTGAGTAGCTTCCTCTTTTGAGTCTTCTTTGTATCCTAGTCTTGTTTTGTCTTTGGGATTCATTGTGACGAGCTGCATTGGTTCACTGATGCCTTCTTTTCTTTTACCCAAAGGACCATTTCCTTCATATCCCATCTTTGTCAGGATTTTTTGACCCTTGTCATACTTATTTGTGCATATATTGGACACTGATACCTATGAAGGTTCTTCATCTTTGTATAACTATTTTAGGACATCCATGTCTTCTAATTCCTCCACTTGAGTGCTTGCTTTTATAAACTTCCCATCAAAGAGCATGATGAGTTGTAAAGATTGTTGTCTTGAGGTAGATGGTTTTCCATGTGACTTAGGAGAAGATGAAAGTTGTGATAAGTATGAAGATTGCTCAAATGAGTATTCCCCCATGCCCTTGTCTTTTATTTGGATAATTTCTAACTGTTTGGATAAGGCGTTAAGCTAACTTCCATCATTGCATGAAATAGAGTCAACAACCCCTTTGTCTTTTGATTGAGCCTTTTCCTCATACTTTCTTGACAAAGAACCCACTGGAATTTCTTTGTTTGATGGATAAGAGTTGATGACTTCTCTATTATGTGGTACAAAGGTATCTTGACTTGTTCTAAGTGCATTGCAATATTGGAGATTGTTAGAATTAGAAGCAATGGTGATCTCCTACCCATTGAAAGGAAATTTTAGGCACTGATGATAGGTTGATGGTACCGCTTGCATTTCATGAATCCATGGTCATCCCAAGAGTATGCTATATGTCAATTCCTTGTCTAACACCTCGTACACTATGTCTTTGACCATTGGTCCCACTTGAATAGGTAAGATGATCAATCCTTGGGAGGATCTTTCTTCATCATCATATTCTTTTATAGTGATTTTCCTTCTAGGATCAATAGCATTATTAGAATATCCTAATGCATGAACAAGCTTGAGAGTGTAGATATTTAGGCCTTCTCCTCCATCTATAAGGACACGTTTGACATGATGTTTATGGATTAGGAATTTGATGTGGAGAGCAACATTATACAGATGGGTGGTGGATACATCGTCATGTTCAGAGAATGATAAGCAATGAGGTGCAGTCAAATGTCCCACCATAGCTTGAAATATACATACTTCCAGATTGTTTGGTACTATGGTGGCAACTAAAGCTTGTTCTAGGATTTCTTTGTGCATCGGTGAAATCTTGAGAAGTTCCAATATGGATATTTGAGCGCGTATCTTCTGTAACTGGTTGACGATATTATATTGAGTTACAAGAAAAATAGCCATTTTGGATGTGGAAGGGGTAGCTCCTTTCAATGTTACCTTGGCTTGTCCTCTTGTAATCGCATTGATAGGTGTATTGTCTTGACCGTTTGTGATTTTGATGATGTTAATTCAATTGTCATTCATGTCAACGTTAGTGCTCAAATTTCTAGGTACAAGTCCATTGATTTGATGTGAGATGGTGTCATCATTGTACTGGATTTCAATAGTGGCATCCTTCCCTTGGCTTCCAATTTCAATGTCTTGGATGGAATTCTCAATCATCTCAATACAATGAATGGTAGAATCATAAACATAGTTTATATTCTTGCCTTTGGTATTCAATGTAAGGGACTCTCCCTTTTCATAATTGGGTAAAGGGTTCTTGAACACTCCCTGATCACTATTTTTTTGGGGTCCTTCAATGTGTACCTTTTTGTTATCAATGAGATCTTGGATTGCGTGTTTTAATTGCCAACAATCTTTCATCATGTGACCCTTGTTTTGATGATAATCATAGTAATGGGCATCATTCCACCAAAAGGGTTTGACTGGTGGATCCCAGTTTCGTGCTTCTAGCATTGTGATAAGCTTAGCCTCAATAAGTTCCTTTAAGGTGGAATGTAAGGATTGTCCCAATGGTGTGAATTTTTGTTGATTGGAAGGTTTTGGAAACAGTGTTGCTTTAGTCCCTAGATTAGTCTGATTGTTGTTTTGGCTAACATTTGGAGGGTTGGGAGGATTGTTGGTCTAATTAGTCTTGGTGGCATTTACTGTTAGGTTGAATATGGGTTTGGTATTTTGATTTTTAGCTATGACCTCATTGTTACCCACATTCTTGTTTTGTTGCCAAAAATTGGGTTTGTCCCCACTGTTGTAGTTGTTAGAGGAAGTGGATGAGTTGTTTTCATTGTATACCTTAATGACCCCTATTTTGACTAAGGCTTCTTCGATTTTAATTCCGTTTTCAATCAATTTTTCGAAGGTAGGGGGACATTTTAATTCCAACCTATAAGTCATCTCATCGTTTAGGTTATCAATGAAAATCTCTATCTTTTCCTTTTCGGGCACGGGATGAGAATACCTTGCAAACAGTCTCCTCCATTTTTGTAAGAAAATGAGGAAGGACTCACCTTTTTTCTTCTTCAAGTTGCAAAGGTCTTTCATGGTGATATCATGTTGGATATTGTAAGAGTATTGAGTGAGAAATCTATTGACTAACTCTTCAAATGTGTTGATGGGGGGTGTAATCTTTGAAAACCATTCAAGGCATGTCCCTCCTAGACTTCATGGAAATAGTCTCATCAAATAAGTTTCCTCATGTGCAAATTCTAGACTCATAGTTCGGAATTCCCTTACGTGATCTAATGGATCAGTTGTACCATTGTATTTATCATACTTTGGAAATTCACTACATTTAGGGAAAGTAATCGTGTTGATGGATGGATTAAAGGGATAAGGATAAATGTCCTCGATCAAGTATCATTTCAAAGTTCCCCTTTGCATATCTAGAACTTGTTGTTGAAGGTTCTTCATTTGGTGAGTTAAAGTAACCATTTGTTTTGTTTCCTTTTCAGGCTTTTGGAGAGGCGCTTTTAAGATGTTGATGTCAAAATCAGGGGAAATTTTGACTCCTTGATTGGCTAACATTAATAGGTATTTTTCCCCATCTCTTTCAAAAACTTATGGAAGTTGGGGTCTTGTTCTGCTTGTCAGATATCCTCATTGTTTATTTCTTCCCCTTGAGTGTTGTTGAGTCTAGGAATAGGGATTTCTTTTGCATCAGCCATGTTGCTAAGGATCTCACTATTTTGAGGTTCAATGTTGGGAGTTTCGATATCGAATGCTTCACTACTTGTACTTCCTATGTTTTATGTTTCAAAGTTGGGTGTTCCAAGTTCCTTGTCCTTGAGTCTCCTCTTTTGTGATCTCGTTTGGACGGGCATACAAGTATAATGATTTAGACTAAGTTTGGATCTAAGTTTGAAATAGTGCCAAGGATTACAACTCAGTCAAATAGAATGACAAATTCTATTGATTAGACCAAGTTTGATTTGATGGCATGATAGTTTTGTGATTAAAGGATGAAAAATCCCAAAGATGAAACTAAGTTGTACAAGCAAAGATGTGCTGGATATTGATGATTTAGGCACCTTGAAATGTTTAGATCTAGGTTTAGTTTGAAAATTTCCACTTGTATAGGTCCGTTTTGACAATGCTTAGACTTCTAAGGTATCTAAGGAACAATCTTGGACTCAAATTTTTGACTCAAGAGACGTAATTAAGGTACTCAAAACGTTGGAAAAGTCTTGGATTTTGACAATAGTACATCATGTATAACTATAGATTGTCTTTGCAAGCTCTCTTGTAAAAATTGAAGGTTAACCTTTCTCTAAAGTCAGAGCATAGACAAACATTTTTGATGTTGTTTTGGACTAAGAGATTTGATCTTTGGTTTTCTAATCTTGACCTTTTGTGAAATCATTGTGTAAACCACATATTATGACTCTGTTTTTCCTAAGGAATAGTTGAACACTGCTAGAAGGACTAATTTTCTAAAGATGGATGGACCTAATTTACCGACTTGTCTACCTCAGTGAATGTAGTTCTAAATCAAGGTTTTCTCTTTCAAAATGTAACATTTTTGGTGGTGTTTAGTTTGAGTTTCTTTTTGAAGACACATCAATCAGAATATACGCTCCTAAGGCTATGTAAGATTGTATTCTTTTAGATTCCACATAGGTTTTACCCCAACTACACTATACACTATCTTTAGTGGGTGAATTCAAAAGCTTGGCTACACGGGTTGCCCCTTACAGTGCACTCTCTTCTCATTCCAACCAAGCTTCTAGTCCCCATGAAACTCCCATGGTGAACCAATCACCTCTACTAAAAACTATGAGAATGTGGATTCCTTGGCAATGACCGTTGCTGCACCAAAGAATAGATAAAGGATTTTGGAAAATCTATAACAAGGGTTTTAATGCGGGCATTCCGTTCGTGGGGGATAATCCATTTGGCGAGAGTCCCTTTCGATCTATCTCATCGGAATTATCCTCATGATACTTGAACTTTTCTCAAGTATCCACATTTATATCTCGATTGGAAGTCACTTGGATTTAGCGTGTTACCAATTGGGTCATTCCGTTACGTGATTACTTTTTCCCACAAGGCAGGCCCTCTAGGATAAACAAAAGCAAGCAAGCATACCCATAGTTCGATCGATCTTTATCTTGCATAAATAAAGAGAGAACTCATGCCATATACTCCACTTACACTCACACATAAGCAAGAATGGGTCTAGCTTTTTGGATCACCCAGTTAAGGGGAGAGCATATGCCTACCATTCATCACATACAAAAGACATGGTGTTCATTTTCCTTTAATTAAGCTATGTTTCTAACTTAACCAAAAGGAAACATGATGTTCATTATCCCTTTACTTAAGCTGTGTTCCTATCTTAACCAAAGGAAACAAGTAAATAACATCCAACCCTTGCAATATCTTAGTAGTTTATGTTTTGAGTCTTTGACAGTGAATCTGGGAAAACCTACAAATGCACAACACAAAATGTGAGTTTATGATTTTGGTGAAAAACTGCAAGAGGTGCCAAAACAAATACAAGAGGTAACAGAACAGAGACAAGAGGCACCAAAACTCTAAAAACGGTGTAGAATGGTCTCAAAACAAGTGAAAAGGGTCCCAGAACAAGATGTAAGAGGTGCCAAAACTCTAACAAGAGGCACCAAAACAAGTGCAAGAGGCGCCAAAACTCTAAAAGTGGCCTAGAATGGTCTCGGAACAGGTGAAAAAAATCTCATAACAACTTGCAAGAGGTACCAAAACTCTAACAAGAGGCGCCGAAATAGGTGCAAGAGGTGCCAAAACTCTAAAAGTGGCCCAGAATGGTCCCGAAATAGGTGAAAATAGTCTTAGGACAACTTGCAAGAGGCACCAAAACTCATAGAACAAGCTAGAATGGTCTCAAAACAACTGAAAATGGTCTTTGCACTGCTTGCAAGAGGCACCAAAATAGATACAAGAGGCACCAAAACTCTAAAAATAGCCCATAAATGCCTAAAAACAGCTCAAAATTGCCTCCAAACTGGTGCAAAACATTCCCAATTCATAAAACCTGAACCTACAATCATGAAATCATCAAAAAAGTAGTAATAAGTGAGGCAAAGGCCCCATGGTGGGTTCCATTTTGTGCGTGTGTCAAATGTGGAGAGGTATATTCTAATGTCAACACAAACCTTAATGAGACAGTTTACATTCAAAGTTTGAAGCAAGTAAAACTAATCTATTCGTAATACAATCAAATATTTCAAATACATATCATTGTCCTCTATTTCTAGGGATTTATTAAACCGTTTGCCCCTCAAATTTCAATGGGCACAAAGGTTGTTAAAATGACTACCTAGAAAATGAGATTTGATGCTTAATATGCAAGCTAAGATGATTTCTATGTGCAAATGTGTGTTGGAATGATTAGTGGTATGCTTCTAAATGGAACAAAATGATGGAAAGGGTAATGGATGAAAAGATAAATGAAGGATGATGTTGATGATGAATGAACAAGTGGAGATGAGTGAGATGAAATGAAACTATAGTGAACTATCCATGATTATGCATATGCTCAAATGTAAACATAAAACAAACTAACCTAAAATGTAACTATGATGCAATGGGGATGATAAAATGTAACTATGAAGCAATTAATTAATCTAAGATGAGAATGGAAAGTAACACATGATATGAAAATTAAGCATAAGACTCCATGAAAGCTCCAAGCTCCTACGAAAAACCTGCATGGTAACAATACTCAAAGTGTGGATAAAAATGGCATTATAACACTATTCCAATTTGTATTTCAAAATAGAATTATAACATTACTCAAAAGGTGGATGATAAATGCTAAGGAAAGAGGGTGTATTTATAGGGTTTCTCAAGCATTTTGTGAGGTGGAACCCATCAATGGTCTAGATTTGAAGGAGAAATGATGGATAGTGGAGATGAAAGGAATCAGGATGTTGTCCCCTTGACCAAGGACAACATGCCATGTGTGTGGAGAGAATCCATTGACCAATTGGAAGCATGCCAAATGTATGGGATTCCCAAGTGTGTGAAACAAAGACCCATGTGCTCCAAATTTGTTGGAAGTGTGGGGGAATAAAGCCATGTTCCTTTTCTCATTGGTGGAAGTGTGTGAGGATAATTCTAATTAATAATTAGGCTTATTTATTTTCATGTGACCTTTATGAAGTGGCACACAGAAAGTTATAGAAATGTGCTCTAATTCTTAATCAGGATTAAGGAAGGTTAATTAAATAAACACGTTTAGGGTATTTTGTTTATTTAATTATTTAGAAGAATGTGAATTAGAAGAATAAAAAGGAAAGTGAATAATATAAATAAAGTAAGACCTTATTTATATGTAGTTGAAGTATTAATCAAATAGGTTGTATTTAATTAATTGAATATGATGATCGTTTTCAGGTGTATACACCTACATCTCCCTCATTACCTAATCCTTATTCATCTATCATGGATTCCTTATTTCTTGAGAAAGATGATATTGTTATAGATCCACCACCTCTAGTTATAGAGACTTTTACCTAATGGGTCTACACCACTATTCAGGAAATTGGACCTTTGGTTGGTGATCCTTAATATTCCAATCATACTTGCTCATAGATTTCAATTCTTATTCTTTTGATTCATGTCATTTCAGATTATCCTCAATTTCATTTAGATGCGACAATTACTAATGCATAACTATGATAGATGAACATTCCTCTTAGATGAATCATACTTGGGATCTTCATTCTCTTCTAAAGGGAAGAAATTTTGTTTGATTAATTTGGTTCAATTACACCAAATATGTGGTAAATATTTCTATTGTTAAGTACAATGAATGCCTTATGGATAAGGGGTTTTCACAAGTCAAGGGCACTGAATATTATGAGACCTTTACTCCTGTTACCAAGATGGATTTCATTCATCTTGTTTTTTGCTTGTAACATCACAAGGATGGCCAATTTTTTAGATGGATGTGAAGAGTGCATTTTCTATGTAGGACTCTTCACTTGTTTGTAGGCTTTATTTTTTATTATATGGTCTCAAATAACACCCTTAGTATTAGTATGAGAAGATGGGTCATTTCTTGATTTCTTATAGATTCACTTGATTCTATTGCAATCTCATAATTTATACTTTGAGATAGGGAGATGACCTTTCTAATTATATTGTTGTTTGTGGATTATTTGATCCTTATAATTATTTCATCCTTTATGATATAGAGTGTAAAGTGAGCATTGATGGAGTAGTTTGATATAATTTTTTTTGGTCTTTTGCATCTTTTTCTGGTTTACATGTTATTCAATCCTTAGAGGATATTTCCATTTTTAAACAAAAGTGCATTCTTGATTTTCTTTAAATATTTGGTATACTTGATTGCAACCCTACCCCAACTCCATTCCCATTAAGTTTTGTATTTTTTTCGAATTGCTCCACCCCTAAAATTGATGCCAATTGTATAGGTAGTTGATTGTTAGTCTTTTATACTTGACACATTTTAACCTTGATACTTATTCCATGGTTGGAATTGTCTCCTATTTCTCTTAGGATCTACATGAGACCCATTGGAAGGATTTCAAACATATTTTGAGATATATTTAGGGATCCTCACATTTTTGAATTCACTATACATTTGGACATTCTCAAGTTGTCAACTTCATTGACTTTAATTGAGTTGGTGATGTTGATGATAACAAGTTTACTTTAGGTTTTAAATATTGTCCTAGTGTTAACCCCATTGCATGTTCTTACAAGAAGTAATCTACTATTGCATTATCATCTACAAAGGTAGAGTATTGATGTGTTTTTTTGACTAGCTAGGAGGTTCTTTAGATTTGGTAGTTGATGTTTAAATTTTGATTTCCTCATACAGTTCCACCATTATCTGGTGGGACAATCAAAGTACCATTTGTATTTCTCACAACTCATTGGGACATAACTAGACCAAGCATATTGAGATCCATATGTAGTTAATTTAGTAGCTCATATAGGATGGTCTTCTTAGTTTGTAGTATTTTCCTACAAAGGAGAAATTTGTAGAAATATTCACTAATCCTTTTGCAGAGCTTTAATTTACATTTTGTTTTGATCTAAATTGGTGATAATATGTAATTTCAAGTTGTTTCAACAAGGTAAAAATTGTTAATTTTGAGAAGGGGGGATGCCACATGTTAGTATTATGAATTGTTTAATCTTTATTAATTTTTATAGGTTTGAACATTGTTCCATCAGCTAGAGCATCTAGGTCAGTAATCAATGGGTCTTGTGTTTCTTTTGAAATATACTGATAAAGAATGATAAAAAGGATCCAAGTCTCATCATGGTACAAAAAATGAAATGAAATAACTAGAACATTCAAAATTCTATTCTTTTGGTCAAAAGGTTAAGTCATCATAGGGGAGCTCAGCCAAAAGATAACAAGAAAAATAAAAAGATCCTTTATGGGACATGTGTCATCTTAGTGCACCTTTGTGAAAATGGTAGCACTAAAAGGTATTTTTTTTGCACCATTGGTTGTCAATGGGAAATCAACAAGCTAGTGGGTATAATCTCTTGAAAAAAGGAGGTTAATTGAAGGAACACATGGCATCATTGCTCAAAATTTGAGATGTAAGAAATTTTTCACTTTTCCTCAATGCACTGTTGGCTATTAATGATGACACAGTGAACAAGTGGTTCCAATTTCATTAAGGGATAACTATTCATCAAAGGGACACATGGAATCACCACATAGCTTTTGAAATGAAATAAAGATGAGACGTTTCCTCAGTGTGACATTGGTTGTTGGATACCAATTTGGAATAGTTGGTCCAATTTTCATCAGAGATTCAAAGACTCCTAACTATTGATCGGTAGTAGAATATTTCCAATATCTTGTGCACTAGGGAGATCTTATCAAAATGAAGAAAATGAAAACATTGCACCATTGGTTGAAGATTAATGAGTTAGTAGGTTCTTGAGGTTTCACATATGAAACAAGTATCATCCTTGCATTACTGAGATATATAGTAGTCAAGTCATAGTCCTTAGTGCACATGTATGATACAAGTTTAATGATTCATCTAATAGGTTAACTAAATAAATAAATGGAAACTCATGCCTTTATTGTAACTTTTATAGTGTTAAATAGGGATAATCAAATTATTATAAAAGAAGATGTATGAAATCAATAATTATCTTTTTTGGAGGTAAAAATATCTAGTCATCTTTCATCCTTAGGGGGTGCTTCTTAAAGATGATTGAATATTTGATAAATGTGTAAATTGTGCCTTTGATATTTTGTTCTCAATCTAATAGTGAAGAGAATGTGACATTTTATGCCTCTTTATGTCTTGAATTTTTTCCTCTTTTTTACAAATCATGCATTTATTTATTTTCTTTGATGAATAATATTTACGAATGATAAAAAATCATGCATACATAAGCTCTTTGATGCCATGAGTAAATGTCACTCTCAAAAAATAAATTTTGTGTTATTTAGTGCATCACCTTAGAATAGTTTTAAATAATTATTTTCTTTCATTTTCCTCCACAAGCTTGAAATTCATTAATAATCCTAAGAAGAGTCAAATTCAAAAATCCTAGAGGTTATCCTATAAAATAATTCTATGTTTACAAGATTTTTCATGGTTGGTGTTGGTTTATATTTATAAATAAAAATCATCAACAATTTTTGGCATGCCAAGTTGGACTTGATGAATCACAATTGCTTGATTAGAAGTTAAATTGCATGAGTAAAAGACCAACCACAAGTTCAATCTCAACTAATAACCCCAATCGTTCCCCCATTGGTGACTATTTCTCAATGAAGGGCAGCTCAACCAAATCCATCACCTCTTCCAATGGCTACTCCAAGGAATTTTGTTAAATGGTAGCCCTTTGATTCCTCCAACACCATCATATATGTGGGATCCTATACTATCAAATTCTCTCAAGGATCTTCAAAAATCTACTAGGGAATACTCAAAAACTCTTGCCAAACATCTGAAGATATAAAAAACATCTACATAGTCCATCATGTAACAAAGAAAACTGTTACCCTAAGATTATTAGTAGCTTGCTTTAAAGGAAAATCCCTTGATTGGTATTGATCCACCCAATCCAAACTCATAAGAACATGGGATCAATTAGGGATTATTTCTATGAAATATTTAATGAAAATGGAGATGGATCATCATTGCTAGAATAATTGATAACTATCAAGCACACACCACAAGAGGCAATCATAGATTTCAACATGGTTCCACAATACCTAGTAGAGGATTCCAATCACAACAAGACCACCAAAAAGTATGGGTATTTTTTTTAATCTTAAGGACTTTAAATCATATATTATTGTTATGATTCAATCATTGGAGGGACACACACTTCTAACAACATATGATTTGGTGGTTAGATTAGATAATAGCCTAACAGATGTGGGGAAACTACCTCCTAGACCTTCTTTATATATACTCCATGAACTATCAATTCTAGTAGAAGAGGAAATACCTAATACAAACCAATATTCTCTATCTATGTATATTTACCATTCTAGTACTAGTTCCACAAGTGATGTAGGATCATCTAGGTGGATGGGCGATTCGCATCACCTGAAAATATTTCTAATTTTATTTTTCAAATTTTCTTTGTTTTGTTTGATTCTGGTTTCTCTTTGTAGTTGCGGACTTTTAATTTGATTAAAATTATAAATGCAAAGTTTTTTTTCCAATCACCATTTAAGACTCTGTAGGTATTTTTACAAAAAAAATTATTTCTAAAGTTACATGAAGTTTGGAAAAAAATCCTTTGACAAGCATGCTCTTGAATGCATTTTTCCAACATTGCAAAAGGTTTCATGACCATATATCTCACCATTTGGGAGGATTTAATGCTAGTGGTTTGTGCTAATAGTTTTACAAGAATTTTAAATTTTAAAAATTTATAAAGGCTAGAGAAAAATTCTTTGGATGGAAGCATTGTAATGTTATACTACATATATTGGCTAGTTTTTAAAGAAAAAATGGAGAATTTGAACAAAAATTACATCAAAAGTAACTTTCTGACATCCTACTATGCAATTCCAAAACACCAATTTGATCAAATTATTTTGGAATGATAATATAGAGTTTGTGGCAATTAAATCATTGTTTTTTGTTCCTTTATGTTTCATCTTTCCATTACATAAAGAAGTTGGATAGTTTGAATTTGAAAATGGGAAAAAAATGTTTGAGAGCCCAAAACGGTGTTTAATCACCTTAATTTTCACTTTGTTTTCTTTGCTAAGTTGGAGGTTATTTATTTTGTGGTTTAAATAGACTTTGGAGGCATCTTTTCATAACAAAAACTGAAGGAAAATGATACCATCTTGTAGCGCTTAGTTTGGATATTGTGGAAGAAGATTTAAAGAGATAAATTTTATTAATATTTGTAGGTAGAAATGCGACACTAAGGTTGGGAGAGTAAAGTAGATTAAAAAGAATAATTTGCAAGCTCATTTACTAGGAATAAGAAGATCAAGTGGAACCCTATTTTTACATTAAAATAATACAAATTTAAAAATGAATTTTTCTTTAACATTGAAGGGAGAGAAGAGTTGCCCGAGTTGGATAATTTGTGGAGAAGTAAAAGCCATTGCTTGGAGGATAAGTAAATTTTAGCGACACCATGTTTCAGAGATGAGTGATAGATTTAAGAGTTTTATTTTTTCAAAAAAATTGGTAGTAAAGAGGAGACAACAAGGAAAGAATAAAAATGAGTGAAGGAAGTTGCATAGATGGTCTCCATGAATTGTGAGGAGAGGAATTATTTATTTAGAGAAAAATATGAGTGTTTTAAGAAATAATGTAATGTTAGAGGATATGTTTGGGTCAAGCAAGGTAAAAATTGGAACTCCACAAATTTGAACTATGTAATCATTTTTAAGGAGAAGTTTGAATTGTAAATCAATTCATATGTAAATTTAATAAATTGAATTGAAATGCCTATAAGTTATTTGTTGTGTGTTTTGGATTTGTGTTTTAGTTGTGGAGGTTGATAACTCCTTTGGAGTTCTTGAACTTTGATTGCATCAAATGGTATTAGAGCATGGTTTCTTCCTGGGAAAAGTAGTGTAAGTGTTGTGATGAGGTTCAAAAATATATTTTTTCCAGTTGTAGAGAGTTGAGCTTATGTGAGATGTGTTAGCTATTCTCTAGTAGAGATTAAGTTGGGTAGAGGTGTGCAAACATCCTCCATAGAGGGAGAGTAGGTAGAGGGGGTTTTGAGAGGATAATCTTCCAATATTTCAGTTGGGTAGAGGATAGTCATCTGAGTGAGTTTGTTGTAAGGAGGACCTATGATAGCAGAGAGCACTAACAAAAATTTTTGTGTGCGTGCAGGTTATATAGATTATAGAATGTGAGAAAGATGTCTTTGAAGAAGAGAGCAAGGAAGTTCATGAAGATGTCGATGAAGATTCCATACATAAAACAATGAGGAAGAAGGTATATGTAATTTTTTTATGAAAAGTTAGTGAGAATTTAGGCTAGAATGGATGCCCTAGATGATGGGAAAAATAAGAAATCTGAAGTAGATGAGAAAAAGTATGAGGAATTATTATGTGAATTTGGATTGAAAGAGAACAAATAACATGATTTTGAATGACATACAAAGAGGATAGATTGCTATCCTAAAGAAGGAGGTGAAGATTGGAGTGATTGTGAAGAAAAGAAAGAGTTAAGTGACAAGGAGATTCATTGGAAAGAGGATATAAAAAGTAAAAAGAAATAGTATAATTGCATCCCTTTGGAAAAGTTTTCATAGAAGGATGAACATGTGGGACCAGCCCACACAATTGTAGAAGATGATAACATGGAATAGGTTGCAGCAGTAGCGTGGGAATGGAATGAGTTATGTCAAGTAAACGAAGAAGGAGATGGACTGATTTTTAAATCAGTTATTGAAGGAGAAGATCATAGGTAAAAGAAAAGCTAAAAAAATTATAAAAAGAGGAATTAAAAGAAAAGAAGATAGAAGATAAAATAAATAAAAGTGGTAGTTTTGGAGACCCTATTTTATCTAATATTGTTTTGTTTGCAAGAAATGAAGAAGATAAAGAATATTTGAAATTTGAAACCATGAATATTTGTGGTCCTGGATTTGATGAGAAGATTGAGGAAGATGAGGATGAAACCTTTTCGAAAGAAGAAATGAGAAAAATAAATAGTTTATTAGAAGGAGATTTGTTAGCTAAAATTGAGGAATTTATGTAGAAGAAGCAAATTGTTGCACAAAGGGAAGATGTTGGTGAAGAAGGGCCTTTAAAAACACTTAATTAATATAATTCTTTTTACAATAATTTATTTGTAGATAAAAGAGAAGATACAATAAAGTGTTAGATATGTGACATTGAAGGAGAGATACTCGTGCAAGAGGATAAGGAAGAAGAAAAGCAGTTTACAATTGAAGCATGTCTTTTTAAAGGCATAACAGTGAGAAAATTGGAAGTTATGACTAAAGTACAAAAAAAGATGAGTGCAAAGGTAGTTTATCCTTTGAAGGAAATATTGATTAATGAAGGGGATGTTGATAAAATTGGAAGTGTTGCATCAATAAGGCTTGGAAAATGCTTGTGAAAAAGGATAAATAAGAGAAAAATGGAGTTGGAGGAGTATGCCTTTTTGGAGGCATGGAAGAAGAAAGTAAAACAAAAATTACTTTAAAGGTTGTGGAGCAAAGTAAATTTGTAACCTTTAAAGAAGACATCAAGTTACAACAATAGAAAATCCTTTCGAGAACATGAAGATAATGATGGCAATAAATGGTGAAGATGAAACAATTGTAGCTAAGAGTGTAGGAGGAAAAATTGTAGCAACAGGGGAAGAAGAGGTAAATTTTTATTTTCCTAAATCTTACAATTGTGAAGCATATGATTATTTGCATCAATTTGAATTGAAGATATTAGAAGAAAAAAGCATGAAAGTGATAAGATTTTTGGTTCAACAAGATAAAGATAATTATGTTAGTATTCAAAAAGAATAGTTTGAAGAAGAAGAGGTAGGTGCAAAAAATGGAATGATAAAAATATTTAATTTCTATAGTTTTGATATCAATATGAAAATGTAGTGGTGAGTGAGCATTGGGAAGAATATTCTTGGAGGAGGAGTATGAGTTATGGAAGGGTTAACTCCCATAAAAGAATAATATGAGAGGGGAACTTGGTGGAGTTGGTTGGAATATGATGGGATAGATCCCACAAGAGAAGAGGAAGAAAGAAGCATTGGGTGGAGGTGGGTAGTTCAAGGTGGGTTGAATCCCACAAGAGGAAGAATGAGAGGAAGGCATAATTGGAGAATGAGGTCAGCTCACAGTGGAAGAAATTTTATGAAAAATTTCAAGCAAAATGTTAGAAAAGACGGCAAAATAAAATTTGTAGGGTATCTATAACAACATGGGAGTACGCTACAAGTTGTTTGGAACATGAAAGAGTGGTCCTACTACTCAACTCCATTTTGTGAGCCCATGCTCACAAAATTTTTACCTGATGTGTTTGATGTAGGAGCATTTGGGAAAATGGGAAAATCCACATCACCCAAAAATATTTCTAGTTTTATTTTTTATTTTGGTTTGTTTTGGATGATTCTGGTTTCTCTTTGTAGTTGGAGAATTTTTATTTGATTAAAAATACAAATTTGGAGTTTTTCTCTTGTCATCGTGTTAAGACTCTATAGGTAGTTTTATGGAAATAATTGTTGTTAGACACATAGGACAACTAAGAGGGGGGTGAATCAATTGTACATTCAAACATTCAAACCCTCATTAACTTTCAAACCCTTATTATGCATCAATATGAATGTAAACTAATGAAACATAAACAAATTCACAACCATACACCATAGAACACTAGATTTACGTGGAAAACCATAATCAAGGAAAAACCACAGTGAGGATTAACTCACAAATATGTGAATAACGACATCAATTACAAAAGGCTCGTTGTCAGAAGGGCTCATTGCCCAAAGGACTCACTATCTAGAATAGAAAGAGAATAGAAGACTATACAAGGAGGTTGACTACCTCAGAACAACAAGAAGATCCACCACAACAACTCTACACCATATGTAACCTTTGGCTCACTGCCTCCAACAACTTCAAGTACACTAAAAATGTAGAAACCTTCTACTTGTTTCTTCTAGTAGCCTTAGAAATTTAAGCTCACACTCAGATCACAAAACTTGATTACATTCATATCATCCTTCACATTACTACTCATCACACAAATATCCAACAATTAACCTTGATTATATATCTTTTGCAACCTCAAACAACTTCTCTAGGTTAGCATCAATGAAACATATGCACCTCAAATGTGCGAACACCAAATAAATCAACAAAAAACACTTCCATAGTGAAAAGAAGTGAAGGAAGACCAAACCAAGGGTTAAACAAGACCCAAATATACACCACCACACTACACTATCCTTTCACAAACAATAAACCATCTCCACAATTAGCGCTAGCATGCCAAGTTGGCCAAACCTGCACTAACACTATCAAATAATCAATTCACTCTTTACTAGGTCTAGAAACATCCTACAAACCACGTAACAACATCACACAACATTTTGGAATATTCCAACATCATCAAAATATTCAGCAACACTACCACAACCACCTAAAATTGAGAAAACTATCATCTTGTGCAACCAACTACACTGCCACAAACATACAACTCATTAAAAAACCTTGTGGAACAACTAAATACCAAAACCTCTATGGGAAGGTAGATGTAATAAATATAAGAATCTTCCTAAATTTGCAAGACAAGAAACCTCAATGTGAAAAAATGCAGAGCAATTTAATTTCTCCTAGACAACCTTCTTCACAAAAAACACATTGTTAGAAACATTTTCCACTATCGCATGTTATAGAACATGAAACTCTAGAATAACACTTCTGAACACCTCTGATCATCTCATCCAAATTGCACAAGCACATCTTCAATCGTGAATAAATACAAAGCACAATGCAATATGCACAAGCTTTGATTCTTCCTTCTTTTTTTTTCTTCAGTTGTTTCCTTCTCCAAACCATCTCAGGCTCTTCCTTTTTCTTACAAACATGTTTTCCCTCTTATTATGATTAGGTGAATTTACTGAACTTCTTCTACAAAATTTTGATTTATGTCCAAGGTTGGTCCATTTAAAACAAACTACATTCATATTTTTATAAAATGCAGATTGACTCCTTTTACAATCAATTGCTTTATGTCCACAATCATTACAAGAATAACAGTAACCATGGAAATATGAATAATTGTACTTGATTTGTCTTACCGATGACCTCCTTCTCAGACTTTTCTTGGGATCATAACTTCTTCTATATCCATATTCATATGTGTTTTGATCTATAGGCTTTTTGAAAGTAAAACTTGATTCTCCATGTTCATATGCTGCTCGTTTTGACACTATAGCATCTTTGTTACATATTTCTCCTTCATATCCTATTCTAGATTTTTTTGACAAAGATCTTTGACTTAGCAACATTTTCTCAAACAACTTGGTGCTCTGCTCATTTTGTAAACTTCTTTTCAAATCCCGATTTACCTTCTATAATTGCTTCTTTAGGGACAACATTTCAGCCTCTAACTTTTGACAATCTTCTACTTTGGTTTGCAACTTCATGCAAGTGACTTCTTCCACTTTTCTAGACTCTTTCGATTGTAACTTTAATTTCTCAATGATTTGATCAGATTCTACACAATTCTTCTTTAGTTCCTCAACAAGTTGATTATATTCTTTGTACTTCATCTTTAGTTCTTCTTTTTCTCTTCTTTCTCTCTTCAATTCTTTTGAAGAAACAATCAATTCATCTTCAAGATAAACTTGTGCTTCCTCTTCATCATTTTTATCATATGACTCATTTGCAACTTCCATGAACTTTAGCTCATCTCTTTTTGCATAAGACATTCCTGCATGGAATTCTTTAGATTCAAGAACATTGGAAACATTATCAAATTTTTTAATAGACTTCTCTTTCTTTTGATGTAGATCTTTCTCCTTTTTAGAAACTTTATTTTTATACCTCTTTCCCATAGTATCTCACCTCCAAAATCTACCCAAGTCTATTAGACTTCTCCAGGCAACTTGCTACTCAATACCAATTGTAGGAATACTAAGGATCACTGAGAGGGGGGGTAAATCAGTGATCCAATAAAACCAATCACATAAACTTAATATTCCAAAACTTTAGATATTATATTTCAAGAGAAAACACAAAAATGTGCAAGTCAAAACATCACACTATGTGAATCACAAAACAACACATCACCACATAAAGATGAGACACAATATTTATGAGTGGAAAAACCATAATAGGGTGAAAAAAGCACTCTCAATAAAATATTTATTAG
>VDFB02097715.1:0-10755 GCA_007258455.2 Sequoia sempervirens
TCTATAAGATATAGTATGTGTTATGCAGTATGCTGATGGTTTATGGATTTAGGATGGATGCATTGGCAATAATGATTTGTGATTAACTATCATGGTACCATGTTAGCGCGGAAAAGGAGATAGAAGAAATCAAGAGACTCCAACAAGACACGAGATGATGATGATGATGATGATGATGATGATGATGTGCTTATTGAGGAGTTGGGATTTTAAAAGGGCCAATTACCTTATGTTTGATAACACATGTAGGTATGATGCATCAAGGTATAAAGAACCAGGATGGCATTGCACCTAGTGTGATGGACTTTGACTTGATAATCAGATAGGAGTACTCCTGTTCGCACTTGACATACAAAACCTCATTCCAAATGCAATTAAGATATTTCAAACATCTTGGACCAAAACATAGAAAGGAAAGCCTTCCTATGTGGTCAATAAGACACCTAAAACACCCTCCCTACAAAGCAAACAAAGTACGTATGACTGAGGTTATATTACTGTAGACATGCAAAATTAACCTTCTGCATTTGATCAGGATCATTCATTAACCGAACTAGACGTTGCATTAGGACCATTCATCAATTAATCAAGTGCATTTTCATCCATTCATTAAATAATCTCAAGGTCATTTATCAAATAAACCTTATCATTCAACCTTCATCTTGCATCATCCATTTAATTAAATAAATCAGGACTTCATTTAAATCAAATCTTAAATTATATTTCATCATTTTCTGATTTAAATAAATCAATTATCAAAGTCTTGAAAGTCAAATCATCTAATCAGCATAATCATCATCTAATCCTAATCTAATGTTAATCCCATCCCACTTGCATTATCTAGCTCTAGCCACTTGCACAATAAATCAATTTTATTGGTTATTTAAAAACCTCATTTTCCCTCAACATGTAAAGTCAAGCGGGGCATTTTATTGTTGTTTTCCTTGTCCCCTCTGCGACATTTATGGCAAAATTTGAATTCAAATTTTCCCCTCTTGAACTCTTCCCCAAATCTTGCACATGCATCAGCTAATCACCATGACAAGTGTCGGCTATGGTGGTAGATCTTGGTCATTGGTTCCTCTTCAACACTTAGCATTTTGAAAATCCTTAAATAGGTGCTTCATCTTTGAGCAAATCCTTCACAACTTTTATGCAAGGTTACTCTCTTAATTTGAGAGCTCATCTTGCTCATCACTCCACCATCTTCATAGCATTTTCATCTTGAGCTTTGATCAAGGATTGGGAAAGGGTCACTAGCACATGTGACACCAATCCAACATGGAATAAGTGTTTATCTTGCTTTTAAAATGTCTTCTTGATGCTGTTTTTGTTACTTGTGGCATTTCTTTAGCATAGATATTCTATTTCATGGAGGTATTTGCAGATTTGTGTGTTTAGACTAACATTTCTAATGAGTATTTGAAGTGGTCTTACATGCAGATTTAGGGTACTTCATCTTGGCGCTAGAAGGAGGGCCTTGAAGTGTTAAAGATCTTGCTGTCTTAATATGGAATTTTGCCTGATTTAGTTAATCATGTTTTGATTTAGAAAAGTCAATCTTTCTATTCGTTCTGCTCTTTTTCACCTATGAGGGAACGATCTTTGTTTGTGTTTGTATCAAAGTTTATAGCTGTCAAATTTTGAAGCAACTAGCTGGAAATATTTTAGGCTGCATTAATTTCACGTATCTAAGCTTTTATTCATGATCCTACTCTTTGAAAATTTAACAGTTCACCTTTTGTCTTCAAGTTTCAAGAACACTATGCATAAACAAAGGACAGGAATTTCTGAATTTAATTTTGTTTTCAATATACTGTTGTTGACTGCCTTTGAACTTCTCCAGTAAATGTGTTTTTCTTTTGTGCCATGATCCGGAACTCCCTAAGTGGTCTTCAAATGTTATCTGCTGCTCACTGGATTTCCCACCTTTGGAATACTCTGGAAGTGATATCTTTTGGTCACATGATTTTTCAATCCTTTGTTTTCTCCATGCTTCCAATAGATACATTGATCCATTAGTGAGAACAATGAAAGATGTGCAACACTATGTTGAGAAATGGCAAAACAGGTTATAAGAGGCACATCATTCACTGAGTTTGCAAAATTCAAAATGTTCCCTATAGGACTTTCCAGAGAAAGCAAAATGTGCATTTCTTAATTTGATTCTTTTATAAGGCAAGATGCAGTTGTTCATTCCCCATTGCCCCTTCTAATGAATGATTTTGCTGCTCCATTATTCCCACCGACGAAGTCTGTACATTTCCCAGTGGTAGCTCTGTGCATTTATTTAGTTCAAAATTTGTCAAGGAAAGAACAATCCAGGTTTCCTTTATTTATTTCCTGCCACGCTACAAAGCATTTTTCTTAGCATGTTTATGCCTATTTCTTTTTTATGTGAATTAGTCTTACTGTTGGACGAATCTGATTCTGAATCATTTCCAGATGATGTATCTGAATCAAAAGAATAATGATGTCGCCTTTTCTTTCTTCTGTCTTTGCGCACTTTCCTCTGTTTTCTCCGCTTACATGTTTTCCGAGTATCATCATCACTTAACACAACTTCTTTTCCCTTCAACATCTTTGCCTTCTTTTCATCTTCATCATTCGCAATAGCCCCATTCTCCTTGCCTGCTGACACTTCACCACAATTGTTAATTTTAACCGAAACAGTGGGCCTTCCTCGATCCGCAGTCTACAGGCACTCATTTTTTTTTAACACTTGGTCGATGTCAACTAACTATGGTTTTCTGTTCTTAAAGGATAAACATATCCCTCATTCAAACGAATTTTGATGCCAAACAAGTGGCCCAGATTTATGTCTTTTGTTCAACACTCAGTCTATGAAAGAATTGTCTTTTGTTCAACGGCTGACTTTGTTTGGTGCGGGGACATTTAAAAGAGCAATGTTCTTTGAGGTGACTTGTCAAAATAGCTCACGTATCTATACACTATCTGCCGAAATGATGGTAACAGTATTATCTTCGATACTGTCAGCTCTTATGATGCGTAAAAGATGCTAGGTTCCTCTTGATATTTATTATTTATGCTGTCAAATTGCGTGATTTGTTTTGACATGTCGATGCAAATTTAAGGAATCATTTAGTGCACTGTCCAGCATTTAACATTATTGTTTAAATCATCATTGATCATTGTTGACTTCTCTTCATCTACGAAGTACAGGGGATGAACATACACTATCTCCATTCTGTGACACATTTAAGGCATTCAATGGAAGCAATATTGTGCACGTCTTATCATAAAGAAGTTGCAGCTTTACTTTCATTTTGCAGGCAGTGGGGATACTGATCAAGATTTTTTTTGTCAAACATTCTGCGCACCCTCTCTACACTTCAGTCGATGCTGATCAAGGCATTGTTCAAGGCATTTAAGTTTCCTGCTGTACTGCTGCTCGCCAAATTAAGGAAGCAAAAGATATGGGGGCGTGATTTCAGGAGTTGCATTAAATAGATCAACTTCAAGCATAGGGTGCAAATAGGCGCAGTTACTCATACTAGATACTTAATCTTGTGAAGCAATATCTGTTGGGAAGCCTTAAAGTTTGCAGATAGGCGTATCTTTCCCCTTCAATTATAATGTTGTCTTAAATGATTACTATCTGTTTTTGTTTTAAGACAATTACTTTTAACATTAAAAGTTGTGGCTACTGTAAGGGAAATTCTATATGAGTAAATTCTCAGTTGAAAAAAATGTTCTGAGATACGCCTTTATTTTTATTTGATTTTTACTAACCTACTTGTATTAATTTGGCAGGCTTATAAATGCAAGACAACTTCAAAGATTGTAGGGGACCATGCTTCTAAAGTGTTTAGGAATATTTCACTTGATTCATATTAACCAATACACATATGGGAGATGAAAAGATAAATCATAGAACTAAGAAATATGCCGACAGATAGCTGCAAGTCTTCATTTGGAAGAAAAGTGAAGGAAAACGAAGGAAGGGGGGATTCACTTATTTATTGATAATCCATTTATTGATGATTCAATTATTAGACATTTCATTTAAAATCAATCTATTACTTTAAGTTGGTGCTTACAATGATTTTAATTGTATAACTTGATTTTATTTCTTAGTAGGAAAACGGAGGAAAAACGAAGGAGCATTTCGCTTCGACATGAAACTTGCAACATTAAAACATTGGAGGCAATCTTTGAAGACTTTTTGAAAGAAATCAAGCACTTAACTTGAATTTGACAAAAGCATTTTTTTAATGCTTAGGGCTTTCATTCTAGCATTTATTTTCAATTTTAGGCCAATTAGATCAATTTGGGGTTTATAGTCAATCAATGATTATCTTTCAAAATTGGGCTAAAATTGAACCATACAAACTTACTAGCTTTTTAATTTTGGACTAAAATGGAACAAGCAATCCTCATATTTCATTTGGTGCTTAAAATGAATTCACAATTGCTTTGAAGGGTATAAAATGAACAAGTGTTTGATTTGTGTGATTGTCTTTTGAGTACGTATCCTCTCCCCTTGCGCTTCGTGCGATCTAGGGTGCAAGAGAAACACTCAAAATACATTTTATTGCTTTGAAACACTTCAATTTGGGCTTAAAAAATTGAACATCTTGTGCGAGTGTGAGTAGGGGAATTTTTGCGTACATTCTCTTTCTTTGTACCATCAAAGATCGATCGAGTTACGGATTGTGTCTTTGCTCATTTTGTTGTTTATCTTAGAGGGCTGCCTTGGGAAAAAGTACTCACCCAGCGATGACTCAATCGGTAACACTCTAAAACCAAGAGTATTTCCAACTAGGATATAATGTGGGTATTGGAGTAAATGCCAATATCACGTGGTTGGCTTCGATGAGATGGATCTAAAAAGGGACTCTTGCCGTATGGGTCAATCTCCTGAGCGGAAAGTCCTTACTAGAACCCATGTGCTAGAATTTGCCAAAATCCTTAATCTATTTGTTGGTGCAAGAGCGGTGTTGAAGCCACCCACACTCTTGGTCTTCTAGTAGAGATGGAAATACGCCATGGGAGTTTCATGGGTGTTGATGCTTAGCTGCCCGATTGGCGTTAATGAGTAGGTGGAGGGAGCCGGTGGGGTCAAGCATCTAACCATCCGCTAGGGATAAGCGTAGCTGGACTTGTCCAAGTGGGAATCCAACAAATATAGTCTTACACATCCATAGGGCTTGTAATTATTCTTTGTTTGAAAACACAGTGTGTATTCAAAAACATTTTACAAACAAACATTCAACATGGTTCTCAAAATTTCAAACCCTCTTGAAGACAAATATCATTGACTCAATCCATATGTTACTGCTTTCCCTGCGGATTCACATTCGTAGAGGTTCCTAAGCATTGGATTATATCTCAATTTGTCTTCTTGAGTAAACAATAGGAAAACCCTTGCCTTAAGTTCGTTGAATTTCCACATAAAATATCTTGTGGGGTTTAAAGGAATTAAGACATTGGTACATCTTAGTTTGAAACCTAATCAAGAGTGTGTTTGTGGTAAAAAGTACCATTAAGCAAAAGATAACAAATTGGACCCCACACATGTGCTTGATATCTTTTGGTCATATTGGTCTTTTGATTGCTCTTAGAGAAAAGTGTGTTCTTCAATACCTTGGCCTAGTAAACAAAGTCTCTCTAAGTCTCTTAGGATCATCAAAACTTTCATCTATCTTCCAAACATTCATCAATCCATCTCACCAAAACAACTTTAGACCTTTGCAAACATCATTCTAGACTTAGGCACATCATCAAAATCAAAATCACCTTGTTTAGTTAGGGGGCATGGGAATGTATCCTTTCTCATACCTCTAGTTAAATTAGCAATCCTTTGAACAAGTTCATCCTAGAGATCACATCCAACATCTTAGGGTTTACAAGTTCATCATCCAAATCAAACCAATCCAATCAAACCCTAAGTCTAGCATTGATTCAAAGTCCCTAAACATTCATCATCCATATCATTTACACCTTTCATCCTTCATCTCGTCATTGATCCTAGAACACCTTAGAGGTCAACAAAGTCAAAACACAAGAAGAACATGGAATATAAACTTGATCCATACATCTTGGGTAATCCAAATCAGTTGAATCCTCAAAGCCTTGCATTTCCTATCAATTATCAAAGTCCATGCATAGGATCATTGCCTTCGACAAATATCAATGGTACAACAAGTGTGAGTATGCCCAAGTCAAAGTTTGGAACACATTTCCCAATGATAGATCTAAGTCCAAACCTACAAATCCACCAATCGAATAATCAATGCATGAGTCTTCAAACGAGCAACATCATTTCACCAAATCCCTACAAACCAAATGTGGATGTACCAAATGCAAGTTTTCGAAACATGAATCCTAACTCAGAAAACTTTGGAAAAATGATTCCCAATACCAACAATGTTCATCCTATCATGTCAAATCTGAACATCATCCCAAATCAAAATGTCATCCAAAATCCATTCGTCCATGATCCCATTCAAAAACGACAAGCATGCATGCCAAAACTACTTGAACACAAGCCAAATCAACTATCTCAAGTGAGTCAAGATCAAAATCAAGAACAAATTTGGCGAGATCAAATTGCGGAACTTTCCAAAATAGTTGAGGCATTGCGCCAAGGGAAATCTCCACCACCATTACCCACATCATTCCATGGTTTAGGGCTTCCCCCTTTACCTAACACCAATCAATCCACCCAAATCAATCCACTTAATATCAATCAAACCATCACGTCAAATCCTTCAAGTATACCATCGACATCACACCAATGGATGGTATCTAATCAAACAACATTGATCCCAAATCAAAATTTGGTCTCTCAAGGACCTATCACCTCGGTCATTCCAACCATCACTATCCCTTCAATCATTCCAAACACCACTATCACACCCATCACATCTCAACCTCTCACTACCATGATCGCTCCGAGCGTATCTCAAACACTTGTCACTACATCCAACATGATTCTAAATCCACCACCACCCCCACCACCACCAATTTCCACCACATCAATCCAATACAACGCGACATTACAAGCTACTTTTCAAAAGGGATTCCAACAATATCTAGCCATGCAACAAGCAACACAAGTGAAACAAGTGAAACAATCCTCTCAAGTTTCCCAAGCCTCTCAAGCTACCCAACCAACACGAGCACAAACACAAAAGATGACAACTATTGAAAACAAGGATCAAGATCAATCCATCACTGAGCACACGTTTACTTCATCCAATGATCAAATCGACATATGTCGAGAGTCACTTTTGAATCATGATCAAAATCCACCAACAAAACTCGACAATGAGCCAATTCAAGAAATATCAACATCACTTGACTCTATGGTCGAAGACATTCACAATCTCTCCACCGCAATTGTCGAAAACAATGATCAAAACCTCTCCATTGAGGAGCACATTGACGATGTATGTACACAATCCAATGATCAACTCACGATACATCAAGAGCCACTCTTTAGTGATCTCTTTCAAGGAGTGTTAGGACTATTTGATCCAATTGACATAATGCACAATCAGTTCACCTATGATCATGTCGAAAATGTCTCTACATCGCCTTACGAGTTAGAGGACATATCTCAAGAATTTATTCCAAAGCATGATCAAAATCTTTCACCAAGGTCTAACAATGGTCCTTTTCAAAACATGTTGATCCCCTTTGACCGCATGGTTACAGATACTGAAAGAACCCTGAACTTGACACTTGAGGATATTGAGCCATTCCCCATGTCTCATAACGACGTCCAAGAACCCTTTGTAAGAAATCCATCATTTGAAACTACCCCATGTCAAGAACTTGATCCAAAGCATGTCGACAGCAACTCTGAAATTAATCAAGATCAAGAATTTGTATCTTCAAGATACTACAATAATCTAATGAACACTCTCTTATCCATGCAAGATGATCATATCCATGTAGCACATACTCCTCCATCTACCCATGAGATGCTTTCTACAGATGGGCACGTAGCTGATCTTCATCTAGAACAAGATTTTGTTACACAAAAAGAGCAGATTCTTAACTCCTACAATCAAATGGAGTTGTCAACATCAGGATCAAATATGTCCCAAACTCAGATTGAGGACATCATGAATAAAGATATCCATCATTATCCGTTTAAGGAAACAAGTCAAATAGAACATCCAGAGTTAGCAGAGCAGCAAATTGAAACATCACCTACGACAGTCATTTATCAGAGAATGCATTATACACAAGAGCTCTTGGAGCAAGCGAAATCAAAACATGAAGGTACTACTTCCACAATACTGGGGGTAACTTCGTCTCAAACAAACGTCAACATAGAGAGCACGAAGAATCCTTATGGTGAAACCGATGTCAATACTACAACCAACCACGTCACGAATCTTCATCCACCCATCACCCCATCCACGAATTGGGACCAACGTCAAAAGGAATATCTGAGTCAAAGTACGAAGAACATTATCAAATCAAAAGAAGCTGAGAAGCATAATGGACAAATCAAGTACATATGGATACCAAAGAATACAAAGAAAGATCATCCCTATCAAACTCCATTAGTCAAAGAAACTATGGGGAAAAATACAAGAGGGAAAAGTATCCATCAAAAACGTACACAAAATCAAAAGCATGCTTTTCAAGCGACGTACAAAGTGTATCAAGCAGTTGGTCCTAATTCCACGCACGCTTTCGTATCCACCCATCATTGCTCATCTTCCCAAGTTTGGAGAGTCAAAGGCCAAACTGTCAACCCGATCTATCTCTCTTATCCTAAGCACACTCCATCCACGCCTCCATGCATAATATCCAATTCTCATATTGACCATGTATTGGCAACGACCCTTCATCATAAGGATTCAGAAGGCAATCTATCGCGATGTGCGCACAGAGACAGAGTTAACCTTGGTATCAATGAAGTAGATCACAAATCCAAAAAGTTGCATTCAAGTGCACGTATCTTAGCAAAAGCGGCTTCTTCAAATTAGGATATCGATGGCACATTATGGCCGAGAAGCGTCGTCAACACCACTAGGTGGTTCGGCATAGAATCTTTGAAGAAAAATACAAAAAATCAAAAAATATGAAAATCCAAAAAATCAGAAAAGAAGGATTGAAAATAGTAAAGATAAAAAATCGTCCTCCAGTGAAAACCACTATGGTAGCACTTTGGACAAGTACCATGATGAAAACCTAGAAAATAGGTGTCATGTGTAGAATCGAGCATCTACATGCTTTAATTAAGGTGAAAGCATCTTATCTCATCCATCCATAATAAATTGAGCATTCCATCCATCTTATCCATAATAAATCCATCCATCCATGAACCATTTATCCAATCCATTCGCATATATCTGCATCCATCATCTTAGTTATCTTGATCTTGATACAATTTTGGGGCACACCTTATGCTTGCTTACGGTAAACATCTTGACATGGGTCATCTTCATTGATCCTATCCTACCCTATGTTATCTGAGCCATGAAGCATTATCCAAATGAGCATTCGTTATCTGAACACCTTATCTTATCGCAAGATAATCCATGTCCCTCCATCCATACACTTATCTGAGCATCCATCCCATCACATTCCATACATTGCTAGACATTGGGGGCAGATATGTACATCTTGCTTCGAGAATGGTCTATATCCTCCAGCTTATGTGGCGATCCGAACATTGGAAAACATGAAATCAAATTGGTCCACCACTTGTGAGCGAAAAATCTGAATCACTAGCCCATGGCATATTTTGATGAAAACAGTCCTCATCAGTCTTCAACTTTCATCGAACATCGATCCAAAAAATCGCTATCAGTCGCATCTAACGCATCCTTCAAATGTCACATCAAATCATTCGAGCAACTTTTGTTCCAAATCAAGCTTCATCAAACATGATCAATCAAATCCAATCAAAAAATCATCATCTCGGGATATCCTTGTGTTGCTTAACACTATCCTTGCATTGTCGTGTATCCTTGACAATGTTATCATTATCAATTCTGATCAATCCGGTCCTTGCATTGTTGTGTATCCTCAATAATGTTATCATCATCAATCCCATCAAATCCTTGCATTGTTGTGCATCCTCAACAATGTTATCATCATCATCAATCCATCAACCTGATCGATCAACCTTAGCTTGGTTTTTTTGCAAAAATCACAAATAGCGCACTGATATTGTCACACATGTCCATATCCTAATCGTCAAAATCATGCGAAAATCCAAAAACATCCAAAACATATCAAAAATCCAAAAAACACTCAAAAAGCAGAAAACATCAAAAACATTAGAATCCGAACTACGTCGTCTCTGAGCTTAAACGTAGGCAAGGCTAGTCTTTGATCAGCCCCCGAGACATCAAAATCCAAAAACATTCGAATCACATCAAAAATACAAAAACATTCGAAAAACATCAAAATCCAAAAACATTCAAAAAAATATCAAAATCCAAAAACATCAGAAAATTGAAAAATCAAAAACATCGCAAAATCCAAAAACACCAAAAATAGCCTCAAAACATTTCAAAACTCCAAAAACATCCAAATATTTGAAAAAATCCATCCACCTCATCTCGCTTGCACCCGCAATAATCAATCATCCATAATAAACTGATCATCATCTTCATCCTTTGACAACGCAAACAGAAACAATCACAGCAGTCAGCAAAATCAATCTTTAAATCGTAAAATCAAAATCGAAACAACAAACCTGTAACACAAAATCAAACTCTTGATCAGTCGCAAACATGTCAATCAACCTTATATCAACAG
>VDFB02097716.1:0-20384 GCA_007258455.2 Sequoia sempervirens
ATGCCACAACATAGATCAAGTTCCTACAGGCAGAGCTAGAGGTCACACAAGTAGAGCGGGATCAAGCTAAGATTTGACAACAAGAGGCATAGGGCTGGTGTGCAAATTTTGCGTAGTTATGTGCTAGACCAGTTGGGGACATAGCTAGGGAGTTAGCTAGGGTTAGTACTAGCCGGGGCTAGTATTAGATGTTATATGAGAGAGTAGTGTCGGTCGAGCAGTGAGAGCTTGGTTTGTCTAGATCATAGAGAAGGATAGGCAGTGGGTTAGGGAGTAGTAGCCAGATACACAATAGCCAAATTCAGAGTAGTGTGGGTGGATCTACCTCCTTAGGGCATTCCTCAAGGCACAAGTCACACCATAACAGGAACTCTTTGGGTTACAGGTCTAGTCACAACCATGGGTCATTTTCTTCAAAGCACAAATCAAAGCATAGCCGACCACCAGTCATAGATCCATCAGCTTCACAGACTCTGCCTATTGTGTCTATGATGCCATTAGTTCCTTTTACAAAGCATCAGTTACCTCAGTCTTCTCCTTGAGTGGATGAGGAGAGTTCAGCCTAGGGAATTTCCATTGTTATCTTGTTATATTTGAGACATTATGTTATGACATTTATATTTTGACCATTGAGCCTGCAAGCTCTATTGTTGGGATACCTCGTGACTTTATCCTGTGATATAATTTTTTGAGATTATATATGATGCAATTTTGGCACGGACTATATGTGATGTTAGTGTTATGTGATTATGCATTATGATTCATGTATAATGATGATTATGATGATGCATTTTATATGTTATGACAATTATTTATGAGTATATGCCATGCTGAAATTATGTTATGTATGATGATTATATGATGACGATGATGTCCGATGTGTATGCATAATGTTTTGATTCTAATGAATTCCATGTTTATGATTATGGATACATTGATGTATGACTTATATATGTATGGATAATGTGACATGTGATGTTTTATTTTATGATGTGTATGCATTAATGATACAGACAATGTATGAAAATGTTTAATGCACTTTTATGTTATATGAATGCAAATGATATATGCTAGTGATGCAAATAGAAATATGTAAAAATGGATGTTTAATAAATTTATGAAAATGCACTTTGAGTGAATGCATGTATGTAAGTAATGAATTAATGAAATGTCTATATGATCATGTATGCAATTATATTTTTGTATTTCACAGGATATCATTAGGAGACAAAAGAAGAAATGATAGGACAGAAGGAGATGGATGTTAGTGCGGAGAAAAAATCCTTCAACATATTACCAAAGAACTAATAGTTATTGCTCTTAATCATCATTGGGTGGATTATTGTAATGGCCAACAAACACCATGATATGACATAGACCAATGGTGTGCAAGGTTGTACCATCACATGAAACAAGCAGTCGTAGACAAGGATGATCATGAATCATACTAAGAGCATAGTCACCCTAGTCTTTTTGTCACAACTAACCACAAACAAGAAAGAAAAGCCATGAAATGTCGTTTCTCCTCTAAATCCTGTTGCCAAGACATCCTCGGGGAACTAACATGACTTTTTGAAAAATACAAGAAAAGATAATCATCATGATACGTCGCTGCTCCTCTAAATCTTGTTGTCAGGACATCCTTGAGGAACTAGTTGCATGATGAAAAATCAAAGGACAAAATGACAAGATAGTGTTTTCCAAGTGTTTGCCAAGTATGTCTAAATGTCAAGTGTTTTAATGTTGAGATGCCAAGTGTTTTGATGTCAAGATGCTAGGTTTGATGGTGTCAAGATGTCAGGTTTTGAAAAAGTCTGAATGCCAAGTAATGCCAAATTCAGGAAAGACACATCCTGAATAATGTCGATGTCAAGAGGATTGATCCTTAAATGTTGTGAGGATCCCTCAAATTGTCGAATGATGGTGACGATGCCTAGGAAGGACACATCCTAAGGCATAAATAAATGACAAGGGCTGTTCTTCAGAAGGACATATCTGAAGAATAACCAAGAGTTGACAATTTGACTTGTTTTAAAAATTTGATAGTTGACGTGTTATGACAGTTTGACTTGTTATGACAGAGTTTGACTAGGTGACTGAATTGACTGCATGCCTATGGCAACATGCTAATGTAATTGACATGTTGATTAAATGATCGCCAAAGCTTGTTTGAGGGGTTTCTTGTTTTAGAATAATTTGTTTGATTTGAAGACCTTTGACGTGTGTGCTAGTGCAATGTCATGAACCCTAATGGACTGACCTAGTGTGGTCTCGGGGGCTCATCGATTGATGGCCTTGCCTACATCATACACTTAGAGACCTCATATTTTGACACAACCAATGACTTTGTCTTGATGACCAAAGATTGAGTCATAATTTTATTTAGACAAACCTAAAAGGGATGACCTAATGTCTCGGGGGCTCAAAGACAAGTCTTGCCTATGTAGCAAATGCGCAGAGACAATGTAGTTCGATAATGACAAATACTGACTGACATGACCGATATGATGGACTCTAACAAAATATGACTTTGCTTTTGGGATTTTTTATATGTTTTGATTTTTTTGGATTTCTTTAGGACTTTTTTGATTTTTAGGATTTTTTTAGGACTTTTTACGATTTTTAGGTCTTTTTTCATGACATTTTATGATTTTTTTGGTCTTTTTTCAGGTCATTTTCTAATTTTTTTGGTCTTTTTTTAGGAATTTTTTTGATTTTTAGGTCTTTAGGACATTTTCTGATTGACAAGACCATGTGCAATACCCATTGCAGTAAGGTGATAAAGGATTTCTCCTAGTCAGGTCAAGGACTAGCCAAGTTCGAAGGATATAGAAAAGGACATGCTTGGGTGATAGATGGGTAGTGTACCAGACCTGATGTCAACCATTATCAACCATGAAAATGAAAGGTATAATGTCATGGCTAAATGTTGTGATGGTGTCAGAAAGTGGGTGCTTATTATGAACTAAGGCAGATAGAGTAATAGCAGATGGCAAAGCAAAGACTGACTACACATGGTGCATGTTTGCTAGGTTTTCACCATGGTACTTATCCAAAGTTCCTGTAAAACTAGGTTTTCACTATTGGATGAATTATTTCTCTTTACTATTTTTGTCATTTTTTCATTTTTCATTTTTTTTTTGTCACCAAGACCCATGTTTTCCAGGTTTTCATCAAGGTGACGGTTTTTTATATTTTTCAACTTTTTTGTATTTTTATGGTTTTCAACCTAGCTCTCTGATGCTATATGTAGATTTTTCAGAGATGAAAACTGTTGATAGGATTTGTTAACTATTCGTCACCTGGAGTAGCTAGTTGGTAGGCTCCAAAACCAAATGAGGTCATGATGATATAAGGACCCAACGAATTGGGCTCAAATTTGTCGGGTTTCTCTCTGTCAAACTAATTCTTTGGGTTCTGCATTAAAACCAAGTCACTAATGTCAAATTTTTGAACCATTAATCTCTTATTATAACTATAGCAAAGGCGATTCTGGTATGCTTGTAAATGATTCAAGGCATTATGTCTTCTTTCGTCTAACATTTCCAACTCATGCAGTCGTGACTGTCTATATTCTTCGTCATCAATTAGGCCCTTCATGGAGACTCATAAAGATGGAATTTTGAACTCGATGGGAAATATGGCTTCAAATACAAAGACCAAGGAAAATGGAATGGATCCAGTGGGCGTGCGAATGATGGTGTGGTAGGCCTACAAAGCAAGGTTAAGTTATATATGTCAGTCACAACCAGTGTCATTGATGGTCTTCTTAAGAAGTTTGATAATTGTCTTATTGGATGCCTCAGCTTGACCATTTCCTTGTGGGTAGTATGGCATGGAGAAATGATGTTGGATGTGGAAGTGTTCACACAACTCACATAAATCTTGGTTTTTGAAGGGATGACCATTTTCTATTATGATGGACTATGGAATACAATACTGACAGATGATATAATTGAGGATAAATTTAGAAATCTGCTTGTCGGTTATGTATGTAAGGGGAATGGCTTCAATCCACCTAGTGAAATACTCAATGGCGGTGATAATGAATTTATGGCCATTGGAGGAGGTAGGATGGATTTTTCCCATAAGGTTAAGTCCCCATTATGCGAAGGGCCAAGGAGAAGTGATGGGCTGAAGTTCCTATGTTGGTGCATGAATCAAATCACTATGTATTTGACATTGGTGACATGTTCTGACAAACTAAAGTGCATTTTTTTTGATTGTCGGCCAGTAATACCCAAGTCTTATGATCTTCTTAGCTAAGGTAGGGCCACTCGAATGAGATCTGCATATACCCGCATGTACCTCACGTAAGTTCGTTCTTTCTTTGTCAGTGTCGAGACATCAAAGAAGGGTATTTTCAAAGCTATGACAATATAAAGTGTCACTAATGATGGTGTATTGGGCGGCTTTACGGATAAAGGATTTTTGTTGATTGCTGGAAAGGTTCGGGGGAAGGGTCTGGGACTAGAGATAGTTGTAGATGTCTTGATACCATGGGGAGTTGGGGCCCACAAGCTCACAAACCATTTCTAACTTTGGAATATCATATGCAGGAACCAAAAGTTTCTCCACAAAGAATTCGAATTGTGGCATGTTGTCGGGAATTTCTATGAAAGATCCAATTGTTGCCATTACGTCTGCAACCTTGTTTTGTGCCCTAGGAATTTTCTCAAAAGCGAGTATGTGAAAATACGACTAAAAGCTATTGACCATGCGTTTGCAAGGAAAAAAAATTCATCCTTGGTCTCATAATCATCGTTGACCTGATTAATGACCAACTGAGAATCGCCATAGACTAGGAGTGTTTTAATTTTCCATTTAATAGCCATTCAGAGTCCTATGGCAAGTGCCTCATATTCTGCAATGTTGTTTCTACATGGGAAAGCAATATGGAAAGACTTAGGAATGGAGTCCCCTTGCAATGTGATGAACAATATACCTGATCTCGAGCCATGACTAGTATGAGATCTGTCAAAGTAGAGTTTCCAAGGTGATTTAGGCTTTGCATGAAAGATGGACTCATCAGGGAAATCTACTACCAATGGATGATCGCCTTGTACAGGTGCATATATGAGTTGATCAGCTATTACATGTCCTTTTATGGCCTTGTGTTCTACATATTGTATGTCATACTCACTCAATATCATAACCCACTTCGCCAATCGACCTATCAATGCTGCTCGACTTAGGAGATACTTCAAGGGATCAATCTTTGCTACTAGTCATGTCTTGTGATTCAACATGTAATGTCTTAACTTTTGGGCGGCAAAGACCATTGTGAGACAGGCACATTCAATGGATGTGTAGTTGAGTTCATATCCAACCAATGTGCGACTGATATAGTATATAGCCCTTTCCTTCTCATCCTGGTCATTTTTTGCAAGCAATGCCCCCAGTGCTGAAGTGGTTGCAGAAATATACAATATAAAAGGTTTTCCTACAATGGGTGGCATTAGGACAGGTGGTGACAATAGATAGTCTTTGATTTTTTGAAAGGCCGCTTGAAATTTGTTTGTCCATACAAAGGGGATGATTTTGCGCAAGAGATATTGAAATGGTTGGCACTTGTCTGCTAGTTGGGCGATGAAGCGTTAGATAGACTATAATCTTCCTTGTAATGTCCTTATCTCACTTATTCCTTTTGGCGGAGGCATGTCTAATATAGCTTTTACTTTGGCGGGATCAACTTCAATGCCTTTGCGAGAAACTATATATCCTAAAAAATTTCTTGATGTTACTCCAAAGACACACTTCTTAGGGTTCAAGCGGACCTTGTACTCTTCCAGTCTTTTGAAAATTTTGTCTAGCACATTGAGGTGATCCTTGCATGTCAAAGAATTTTCCAAAAGGTCATCCACATAATCTTCCATTAGAGTATGCATGAGGTCATGAAATATCATTGCCATGGCTCGTTGATATGTGGCACCTGCATTCTTGAGACCAAAAGGCATGACGTTCCAACAATATGTACCCCAAGGAAAAGTGAACATCGTTTTATGTTGATCTTCAGGGGCTATCTGAATTTGATTATAACCTGAGAAACCATCCATGAGGGACAACATCTTGTATCTTGTTGTAAGGTTAACTATGATTTTTATGGGGTAATGAAATTTTTTCCTTTGGGCATGCCTTGTTTAGATCACGAAAGTATGTGCAAATGCATATTTGACCATTCGGCTTGGTGGCAGGTACAAGATTTGAAATCCAGTCAGCATAATCTATTGATCTTATGAATCTTGCATCTAACAACTTCTTGAGTTATGCTTTGACTAACAAGGTGATTTGTGGGTGCATCTTTCGTAGCTTTTGTTTCATTGGCTTGGTGTATGGAAGTAAGAGAAAGTGGTGCAATACTAAATTTGGATCCAACCCAGGCATATTGGCATATGACCATGTGAAGTTAATCTTACGTTCTAAGAAGAATTGTTGAAACTCTGGCTTTTCTTCTATCAAGGATGCAACAAAGAGAACCATTTTGGGATCCTTTGTTGTGGCTATGTTAACTTCTATGGTGTCCTCAATGAGAATTGTTGATTTTTCCTGTGTCACAGGGAGAAAGTCCAATCCTCCGTCCTTGGGCACCTCAGAGAGGTTTTCACCCTCGGATATGTCCTTTATTTTTACTTTTGTATCATCAGAAGGTGCCTTGTGGTTTTCACCCAAAGACGTATCTTTTTTTGTTTTATTTTTATTTTTATTTTTGTGACTAGAGGATTGCATAGTCTCCCCAAAGTATATTGCACAATCTAGATCAATAGAAAATCCAACCTTATGGTCTCCAATTGGTATGCCTTCATGAAGCCCCATGAATTCTGCAATAGCTTCGTCATTTTGAAATATGTCCATAGCAGGTGGGCCTTGTTGATCCCATTCAATGAGTTGTGGGTAGACAAGGGAGATACCGTCAGCAGTGTTGGACAATGGCAGGGATGATGCGAAAAACATGTATATTTATTCAAAAAGTGTAAAGATGAAATTTTCATCCTCCAACTCCCATTCAAATTCTATCTAGTATTCTTCTTCACTTGACTTGGACATGTTAGACTCATTGGAAAGATAGGGGATGAATGGATTAGAATCACGGTCAATAGTATCATGTGGTGAGTCAGGTGAATATGAATGATGATCATTAGAATTAGATGGTCGGACAAGTGAGTTAGAATGATGGTCAATGGGATTGTAAGATAATTTTGGCTTGCCATCATTCCGAGGGAAAAAGAGTCTACCCCAGTCTTCTCTTTTCCTTGGGAGTTCAGGGTTGTCATTATTCTATGTGGGATAGATCTTAAACATTTGCTAGAATCTTTCACAAAAGTAGGTTCTCCAGGTTCTAGGAGCAATTCATCAAGGAAACAATCACTTAAGGATATTTGAGAACCAAATTCCCATTCGTGTGAGTCAGTTTTAGTAAAGGAATCATCAGTTGTCTCAAAACATTCAGAAGCATTCAGTCTCTCACCTGAAAGTACATTGGTACGTTGATCACCAATTTTGAGTGACCCTAACCCTAACCCAAGATACTTTGGTCTTCTAGAAGGTATTATAGGTTCTCTCCTTCCAGTCTTGTCTTTGCCAAGGCCACTAGTTCCATCATAGCCTTTTTCCTTCATTATGTTATAGCCTTTGCCATATATTTGTACCAGTAAGGGAGGTAGGTCTTCTATCTCTTTGTAAATCCAAACTGATATGTCTTCAATGTCTTCCTTGCTCATGTTAGCCCATTTTGTGAAAGTCATAGTCAAAGGAACCTTAAAAATTTCCTTGGGATCTATTTTGAAACAAGGCCTACCATACGTTTTAGGAGACTTGGGTATTTTAGTGATGCAATTGGCCATGTTCAACTTGTATTCTCCACACCCTTGGTCCTGGATCTTGACATTAGGATTGGCACTTGGGATGATGGAAGTGGATGAAGTGGTGGAAGTCAAAGAAATGGATTTGGATGGGTTGGCGAGTGTGGACGGGCCAATGTATTTGGATGAAGAGGATGTCAAAGCTTCTCAGTTAATTTGCACTTGATGTTCTGAAATACCCCTCAAATTGGTGCAACATTGGAAGGGATCGGGGTTGCCATATATAGTGATTTTGGTGCCGTCAAAAGGAAACTTCAAGCATTGATGGTAAGTGGATGGAACAAATTTTAAGGTGTGGATCCAAGGTCGACCAAGTAAGATGTTATAAGGTAGTTCAAGATCTAGGACTTGACATGTTGTATCCACAATAACTGGCCCAACTCAGATAGGAAGTGTGATAATACCCCGAGAAGAGTGTTCCTCATCATCATACACCTTTATAATAATGCTCTTGGTAGTGTCTACACAAGCATTAGAGAACCCTAGTGCTTTAACCAGTTTTAAGGAACAGATGTTCAGTCCTACTCCGCCACCTACTAAGACTCGTCTGACCTTATGTTTATGGATAAAGACTTTGATATGCAATGTGTCATTATGAGATGGCTTGGGTGACAAATAGTCTTGGTCTGAAAATATTATGTGATGAGGGGTGGTCAAGTATCCAACCATGGATTCAAATTGGTTGACATCAATTTCCTTAGGGACAAAAGACTCTTGCAAGGTTTTTTCAAGTATAGCTTTGTGTACAGGTGAATGTGTAGTAGCTCGAGTATGGAGATTTGAACAAACATTTTTCCTAATTGGTTAATGAGATTAAACCATCCCTTAGGTTGTGACTATTTGGCAGATGGACCAGGTTGTGACTGTTTGGTAGATGGACCAGGTATCATTATCTTTGGTTGTCTAGGAGGAGGAGGACCAGCTATGGTGACTTTTCCTTCATGGGTAGTGACATTACACTCAGGTGTTTTCCTAATGGTAATTGCATTGACATATTCGTCAACAACTCGGATGTGATTAATAATGGTTCCACTTGAATAATCAAAGGCGGAGCGAGTGTAATTGGATCAATTAGTATTAGTCTTTGGACCTAACATAGAGGGATTGTTTGAACCATGGTCCTATAGTGGGTTTTTATGAATAGTATGGTCCACATTTGAGGAAAATTGTTGTCTGCCTAACTCAATGGTGTGATTTTCAATGAGATCTTGTACAATATTTCTTAATTATCGACAAGAGGAGGTTTTATGCCCTTTAGCATGTTGGTAATCATAGAATGCATTGTCATCCCACCAAGATGGCTTGAATTGTCCTGGGTCATATGGGTTAGGGTCCTGTAATGTGATGACACCATTTTGAAGAAGTTTCTTAAGGACCTCTTCAATTGGTTCACCCAAGGTAGTGTATGTACGTCTCTTTGGGAATTGCTTGGTTTTTCATGGCGGTCCTTGGTTTTGATTGTTTTGACTATTTTGATTATTTTGGATGGCATTTGCAGCAGGTGTCGGTGTGATCAATGGTGTGTGTGTTGTAGTTGAGCTCCTTTGAGGTTGAGTACAAGACCCGTCATGTTTACTGCCTTAGCGTCAACAACACCATCATTAGTGATGTGTTTATTCTTGACCTAGTATTTATTTTTATTAGCAGGTGGGTTTGTGTTCGCATTCTTGTTATATTTGAGCTCTCCTTTAGCAATAAGGGCCTTTTCAAGTTGGACTCCTTTTTTGATGAATTCTGTGAAAGTGGTGCAACAATGAACTTGCAAATTGTAATTTAATGGGCCTAGGAGGTTTTAGAAAAACATGTCTACTTTTTCTTTCTTTGGTATCTCAATATGGCAACAACTTGCTAAACTTCCCCATCTTTGGAAGAATGGAATAAAGGTCTCACCAGTTTCCTCTTGAGTAAGCGTGCATAAACTAGTAATGGAAACGTCAGTGTCAATGTTATAGGCATAATTTCATACAAATTTGTCAGCAAGTTCATCCCATGATTTTATTCCCTTAGGAAAGGTGGAAAACCATTCAAGTACGACACCTGTGAGACTCCTAGGGAAGAGTCTCATCAAATAAGTATGTTCATAGGCAACCTCCACACAATTGGTTGTAAATTCTCAAATGTGTTCAAGGGGATTTCTCTTGCCTATGTATTTAGTGAAGTTTGGCACCACGTATCTAGGAGGGAACTGTGGCATGTGTAGACTTGTGTCAAAAGGGTATGGACATAGGTCATATGATGTGTGAGTTTTTTTTTTTCTGTTGCATTTGCATGTTCTCCATCTATATTTTCAAGGTCACAATTTGAGTTGTGAGTGTGTCAATTATGGGGTTGTTTGTAGTGTCCCACATGCTAGTGATAGGTACTCCATGAGTTCTTGCTTGTTGTGAAGGTGTATTTTGATATTGTTGCAGGATGTGTTGTTGTGAAATGTATGACGTGTTTTGGTTTGAAGGTTGTTGGTATTACATGTTTTGATTAGGGATGTGTTGTTGGGTATGGATGTGTGATGCGTATGTGGGAATGTGCACTCCAATAGTATTAGTCGATATTTGCGAAATGTGTTGACCTTGAGTGTTTTGGTGTTGAAATGAAGTCATGTGTTGTGTTATCTAGTTGCCTTGCCCAAATTGGTAATTGTGGCCATGTGGAATTTTTGTGTTCTGCCTTTGGGGAATATTGGTGTTGGTGTTGGGTTGTGACAAAGTGTTAACATTTGGTTGAGGCCCTAGAATGGAGATTCATCGTTTATTCCTCCCAGAGGGGTTGAATGAGTTTGTTCCCATGGCATTGGTTGAGGACCTAAATAAGGGGTTTGATGATGTCATTCCCATAGCACTAGATGAAGCCCCAAATAAAAGGTTTGATGAATTTGTTCCCATTGTTGAGGATCCAAAGGTAGCTCCAATTTCTTGTGATGAAGTTGTTGACTTTAGAGGCATTGATTGTGATGTAGCTTGTGACATGGTTGAGGTGCCTCCAATGGATGTTGTGTTGACCATGTTGGAAGTATTTTGAGGGATGGTGCCACTAGAGGTAGCATTGATGGTGTTTGTTGCATTTTGTGTGGTGGAACCAATGAAGGTATTGTTTGCATTATGTTGGGGATGACTAGTGTTTGCATTATTGTTTGGATCATTGTTTGCATTATGATCGGGAGATGCTGCCCTTAAGGTGTTAATTTCAAACCCTCATGGAAATTTAGCCCCTTGGTGTAAAAGTATGGCTAGATATCTCTTTGAATCTTGCAAGAGTAATTCCTCCACAAAGGAAGCCACATCAGGGTTTTGAGCGGCAGCTTCAACATCTTCCATGAATACTTGTCCATTTTTGTCTCTACGTAAAAAACATTCGAAGGGGTTGCGTGAGGAAGATACCATGTTCATGTCTCTAAAACGGTTAATGAAGGATTCCCCCATGTCTGTGTTTTGGTTCATGTCATTAGAAAATTTGTAGGGAGTATTGCCTTGTCCAAAAGGGTCCATTTGTCTTCTTTTCTTTTAGAGCCTAGTCTCAACCATAAAAGGATTTGCTCAAACAAGAATGATGAAAATGACAAACTAAATGATGGGAATGATATGACACTATGTTTTTTGGATTCTTGAATAAGGGATGCAAATGAAATAGTATTTTTGGGTTTTTTTTGGCAATAAGAGATGCAATATGACATTGTTTTCTAAAGGAAATGGCAAATGCAAAAGGACAATGAAAACTAAGATGAAAGGAATGACACTATTTTTTTGATTTTTTAGGATAAGGGATGCAAAATGAGGGCTAAGGTATGCAAATGCAAAGGTCCAAGTGATGATAGAATTTTGGAAAAGGTTTACTCAACCACTCAAAGCTTGGTCTATGTCTCAATTTGGATCATCAAAGGACTTGTTGGTATTACTAAATGACAATGACAAGATGACAACTTGTGAGGTTTCAAAACTAGACTTATGAGTTGGAAAGGTCTCACAAAAGGACAATGACTAAGGGAAATGATTTTGACTAAGTCCAATGATAACCTACTTTTGAAGGAAAATATTTTGCAAGGTATGGTAAGTTTCCTAATCCAAAGTCTACAAAAAATGAGGACCTAAAGATTGGTTTATTGTTGAAAATGATGATGATGGATTCTAAGAATGTAACTAACAATTTGCAAGGATGGACCTATGGGAAAATGCAACTAAAGGATGCAAAGAATGAAATATTTGAGCAATTATTTTTTTGGTTTTCAACAGAGGCTACTAAAAAGGAGGTTTGACAATAGTTTGAAGGTGTTTGATCTCGGGTTTTGGACTGTAATAGTTTTTTTGTAAATGTCATACAATTGCATTGTTTCAGGTCACAGATGCATTTCAAAATGTAAAATGTGTCTCAAGTTTTGTGAATGCGTTGCTATAGGTCACAAATGTGGCACATGAAAGAAATTGTGTCATTTTGGAAATCAAATACGGTTCAAACTAGTCAAATGTGTTGCAGAGGGTAGAAAATGTGTTTTAGCAGAGCGATTGTAGCACAAAAAGTTTCAAATGTGGTTCATAATAGAAAATGTGTTGCAAGATGAATGGAGGTCTAGTTTGTTTGCAATTTTGGAAAAAAATTAGAATTGTTTGTGTTTGAATAAGTGTTTCCAGGTCTGTGAAAGATGTTTATTTGTTCAATGTCTCAAAAAACACTTGGAAAACACAACTTTTTGTCTTTTGAATATTTGAAAACATGCACAATGAATACAAGCACAACCCTAGGTTAGGCAAGGACTATATTCACTAGATTCCATGTGGGTTTCCCCAGCTGCACTTATTCTTAGCAGGTGATTTAGAAGCTTGGCCACATAGACTCCCCCTTACATTGCACTCACTTCTCGAGTCAACCAAGCTTCAAGCCCCCATAAAACTCTCATGGTAGGATTTTCACCTCTACTAAGAACTGTGAGAATGTGGATGCCTTGGCAACGACCGTTGCTATGCTAGCAAATAGATGGGTTTCTGGCAACTACACAAAGGTTTTTAGTTCGAGACTCCTGTTAGAGTGGCCACACATGGGGCAAGATTAGCTCTGATAAGGAGGAATTCTAGCTTGAAGAGGTTACACTGAACATGGTTTTGGAGAATTCACTTGTCCATGTGACACATCCGCAATCGTAATCCTAAGCTTTCCATTAGGATTCACATTTGTATACCGGTCGAGAGTAGCTTGACTAAAGAGCTTCATTGTTGGTTTGAGTCACCTTGGGGTGAGTACTTTTCCCCACCAAGGAAGGCCCAATTCCTAGAGTCAATAACAGTTTCTCTTGCACCCAGGATCGCACAAGTATGCAAGGGGAGAGGATACTTCTATTATTGAATCAAGGTTACACAAATTTGAAGCACTTGTTCTTTTTTAATTATCAAAATTGTAATGTGAGGAAAACATCTAAGACACTTTGTAGCTTTTAAACTTTTAACTTAATGTGAGAAAGGCAAAGTTCATTTAAAAACCCATGACATGAAAGATGCATGTTCATTTTAACCTTATGAGTTTCAACGCAAGATTGTGTTCATTTTAAGCCCATGAGTGAATGCATGTTCATTTTAACCAATGAATGTGAATGAAAAATTGTTTGTTGTTGTTTGTTTGCTTTAAGGAATTGAAAAAGTGATATGAAAACCAACAAAACCAAGGTTAGACTCCTCACCAAATGCTGCAAACAAAATATTAGTAACCAAAGAAACCTCTAAGCTACTAACAAAAAAAGAAATCTAATTTTTTTTGCAAAAACCTGAAAGTAAATTTTTATCAGGAAAATGCATCATTCTGGAAGTGAAATGCGTCACAAGCAAAGAACTAGAAATTGTCAAGCGGATGCGTCATTCTGTACAACGAATGCGTCTAAGGGTTGAAAGCTGGAATTTGTAGACAAATGCATTGAACTACAAGGAAAATGTGTCACGGTAGAGAAAATGCATTGATCTGCAAGGCATGTGCGTCACAACATAGCGGATGTGTCATTTTGCAAGGAAGATGTGTCGCGGTACTGCGAATCCAGCTCAGAAAATAGCAAATGCATCACATCGTACTTGTACTTGCAAAACAAAAAATGTTGTACGAAAATCTGCACAATGCACGATTTTCATGTTAGGTTCACCAATGTAGCTTAAGGAAAAGCCTAGGTTAGCAGATTAGAGCTTAAATAAGATAACCCAAAGAAAACAATGAAGCAAAAAGGAGTAAAAATGCATGAAAACAAGGAAAGATCTCACCAAATGTCTTCAACCTCCATTGCACCTTCTCTATTTGTTGCAAGTATTATGTTTGCCCTCATATTTGTGATGAACAACCTATGATAATGACAATGTCCTAAGCAAATGTTGAAGGATTCTATCAAAAAGTCTCAAAATGCAACTAAGCAACCATGAAGTAAGCCTAAAATATGCATAAAATAGCCTATGAAGTCAAGAAGCCAAGAGCATGAAGTCAAGAGATGTAGATGCCAAGAGATGTAGACGATCAAATGAGACCAAAATTACCATTTTATAGAAAAGTCAATTTTGGATGAACGGTTAAGATTGAAAGATGAGAAATGCCCTAAGATCAATGGTTAAAATTGAATGTGACAACCCACAATTAGGGTTAAGGCAATATTAGGGTAAATTTGAAATGAGTGGTCAAGATTTGATTTTAGAAAATCAAATCAAGGGATAAGATTGCATGTGACAAGGAGATAAGAATGACACGAAAAAAGAAAGAGCTGGAAAATCAAATAATAATAGAAATTATTTGATTTAAGAGGGAAAGTTGTCATTTTGAATTAAAATTAATTTAATTCAAAAAGGTTGGGCCATGTGATAGTAAATAATTAATTTAAATTATTTACTTAGAGAAAGAAAATAGAAAGTGGGACAATTTTAAATAAATAATTTTATTTAAAATTAGGAGAATGCCAAGCTGGACAATAATTAAATAAATTTAAAGAATTTATTTAATTATAAGAGGAAATAATATATTAATAACATATTTAATTAAACAATATAATTTATTTATTTAAATAATCAGGAGGAAATAATAGACAAATAATAATTAAATAAATTTAGGAATTTATTTAATTATAGAGAGACGTAGGAAATTAGTGACGTATTTAAATAAAATAAATGTAATTTATTTATTTAAATAGTCAGGAGGAATAAAAGATATGAATTATTTAATTAATAGTTGAAATCGGACCATATGACATAATTAAATAAATTAATTATGTTAAGAAGAAATATGGAAAAAATAGAACTTGCGGGACTAGGTCAATTTTATGTGTCTACACCAGTATTGTGGGATCACCCAAAATAAAATAAAATATACAAACATTATGAAGAATAAATATAATTTAATATATATTTTTTCAATTATTAATTTTATAGTTTTTTGAGTTGTGATGCAGATGCGCCTCATGCTACTGAGGACAACTAATTTACAAGGGGATAAATGTTATGTGATTTTTTCCCTAAGAGAAGAGAAAACTATTAAATAACCCTTTAGAATTAAAATGGGAGATAGAAAAATTAAGGATATTATGATCCTTTCGATAAAATGAGTATTAATAAAAAATAATATAAATTTCTTTAAATAGGGAGGAATAATTATTTATTAAATAATTATTCAAAGGAAACTCTTGTGAAAAAGTGTGATGGTTTGGAAAACACCCCTTAAAAGGATATATCAAGAATACATGTGAGACTTGGAAAAGGCATGGAGAACATTCAAGGAAGAAGAAAGTGGTTTGGTGACATATATGGGCATTGGAGAAGTGGGAATACAGAGTGTGTCCAACTCGGGGTACAGAGTACACCTGAGATTGTCCTTGCTAGGGTTGTACATGTTGAGTAGTTATTATGAAGCATGTTGTATACATGTTGAGCAATTACTTTGGAGCATGTTGTATAAATGAGTAATTACTATGGAGCATGGTGTGCACTTGTGTTGAGCATTGTTTTGTTGAACCAACACTTGTGTAGAATGCAATAGTGCATTGTGTTCTAAAAGGAACTATTCCTCCTAGATTGTTCCATAGCGAGAGCCAATACCACTGACATCTTCTTAGGGTGAGAGTGGCTTTTCCAAGTGTTGTTATTCAGATAAGTATTGAAAACTATTGATGCTACTATATATTGAGAATATGTGTGTGTGTGTGTGTGTGATTTTGATGTTAATATGATTGAATTGTATGGATGTGTTATTCAATTTATAATGTTCATTATTTACTTTAGAATCCTTTTCTGTTATTACATATTATTGTTTACATAGGTTATTTTATATTAGTTATTCACATCATTTTAAAGTAACATTGCATCTTGTAAATTAGATTAACTCTAACATTTAATTTATTAAATCCGTTGCTAATGCTTAAACAAATTTAGGAGGAAAAGTGACATTACAATTTGGTATCATCCGCTACTAATAATTAAACAACTTTAGGAGGAGAAGTGGCATTATAGGATTAAGGTGTCATTTACCTTGCAATCATATGTATATTTTATGTATCTTCAAGACTCTTGGAAAATGTCCTTGAACACCTAAGGTATAATTGAAAAATAATTTATAATTAATAGTCTTTAGGAATCTTCGAATTAGTTGTTATATGCATTCATTAAGTAGGTGGGGTTGGCAATGATGATTATGAAGGCATTTTTAGCAAATTTCTCAACTTGGGTGTGAGAATTGAGTAGTGGACCATATTGCATGTTGTTGGCATGTCCCATATGACTTGGCTAATGATTTTGGATTCCTACCTTGGGATGTATGCCATTATGAAGGATTTACAATTCAAATATGATGAAGGCGCTGCCTGAGACTTAGAAAATAACCCACAAACAAGAGAATAATTTTACTATTTAGAAAATGGAACTTCTTACATGCAGAGGATCTCAAATCCCCAAGTTCTACAACACATGCAAGTTACAGAAAGCTACAAAATCACCCTTTCACAATATGTGAGCTTGTCCCCCAAAAAGTTGCCCAAAAATTAGAAACCCGCCCATAAATAGAGCTCCTCATTAGTTTGGAGCCAAAACAACATTCAAATTTGAGTTTAGGCAGTTTGGCACCGAAAATTTACAACATGAAGTTCAAATTTCCAAAGAGCATTTGCAATTGTATCTTCTAGAAAGTGCGCCAACTTCCTGGGGCCATAACTTTTGATCCGGGACTCCGATTCGCGAACCGTTTGAACCATTGGAAAGGTCTCGAAGTCAATAATGCACTTGAAATCCGCTATGCCAATTTTGGAAAGTTTTGGGGCTGTTCCAGGAACTCTAAGTTCCTCAAATCTAATTTGGAAGATTTTTAAGTGCAAATCTATGAAACTAAAACTGCAATATCTTTCCACCCAGGAATAAAAAATAAAAACCGTAAATTGAGAATTTTATTATGACGAAAAGGGTATCCAAAAATGTAAAAATATCTAAAAACTAGGAAAATTGAAATTTAACTATTTTTGGGTGATGCAAGATTGCCCTTACACCACTGGATGCTCCTGCATCAGACACCCAAGGTAATTTGAGAAGTGACCCCGTCATGTCTCAGATGGTGGAGGAAAACCCAAATGGTCAACCTTTTCCTTAGGAAACCAGGATGAATCTTCAACAAGCCTTCATTTCCATTTCACCAGATATTCTTCATACTACCTGTTCCTGGTACTCCTTCCCACATGACTATCCAGGATTTCTTCAATCTCCTCCTTTTCTGAAGTAGGTGCTGGAATCCCACACTATTCCATCATTGGTACTTCCTCTGTGCCACCTTCATGATACTTTGTCAAATCTAAAATGTTGAAACAAATGTTGAATCCATCCGCAACTCTACCTCATATGCATTCCCTGAATCATGCCTCTTCAAAATTTTACAGGGACCGAACTTCTTCATCTTCAATTTGTTATATGTTCCCACTGGAAACCTTTCTTTCCTCAAGTGTACCATCACTTCATCACCAATCTGAAACTCCTTATACCTCCTCTTCTAATCTGCCTTAGCCTTATACTGCATATTCATCTTGTTAATAAGTTCTCTTACCTTCTCATGTATATCCTTGATGTGTTCTGCAAAATATTCAGCTTCAACACTTATTTTCTTCTCTTGGTCCATCTTCTCAATTCTGGAGCTGTTCTGAGGCTACCTCCATACACAATCTAGAATGATGATCTACCAGTGCTTCTGTTGACAGAATTGTTGTAAGAAAATTCTGCCTGGGGTAAGATTAAGTCCCATCCCTTGGGTTTATCTCCTACCAAACATCTCAGTAGGTTACCCAGACTCCTGTTAACAACCTCTATCTTCCCATCTATTTGTGGATGGTGTGCAGAACTGAACTTCAACTCTATCTTCAGCTTCTTCCACAAGGTCCTCCAAAAGTACCCCACAAATTTGGTGTCACAATCTGAAACAATACTCTTTGGTAGACCATGTAGCCTCACCACCTCTTTGAAGAACAAGTCAGAAATGTGGAATGCATCATGGGCCTTCTGACATGGAATGAAATGTGCTATCTTCGAAAACCTATCAACCACCACAAAGACTGAATCATTCCCTCGTTGTGTCCTTGGCAAACCAAGAACAAAGTCCATACTTATATCCTCCCACGACCTCTCTGGTACAAGTAATGGCTGATATAAGCCTATATTCTAGCTCACTCCTTTAGCCATCTGACATACCTTGCAACTTTGTACAAACTTCTTCACATCCTGTGACAACTGAGGCCAATAATAATGCTCACTGATAATGGAAATGGTCTTATCCCGACCAAAATGTTCTGCCATTCCTCCACTATGCTTCTCCTTTATTAGGTTCTCCCTCATGGAACTCCTTGGGATACACAATTGACTTCCCTTAAATAACTTTCCATCCTGGATTATGAAATCCAACCACCTTGTTATGTCCACTATAATAGGTTCCTTGCAAGCTTTCCAAGCCTCTGCAAAATTAGGATATTCTGTATACAATGTCTTGAGTTCATTGAACCCAACCACTTCAATCTCCATCTTTGTCATCAATGTATGCCTCCTACTTAAGGCATCTGCAACCCTATTTGACTTCCCACTCCTATGTTTCAAAACAAAGGTATAACTCTGCCAAAAGAAACTCTACCCATTTCATATGCCTCGATTTAATTTTCACGACTATTTATGTCTGCCAAGGCCCGATTGATACGATTATATAGAACAAATTCCTTTGGAAAAATAATGTCTCCATTTTCTTTAATGCTTGAACTATTGCATAAAACTCCTGATCATATGCAAAATACTTTCTCTTGGCATCATTAACTTTTCACTAAAATAGGCAATGGGCTTACCTTCTTGGCTCAATACTGCTCCAATGGAACAACCACTAGCATCACAATCCACCCGAAACACCTTGTTGGTCTGGGAGGGCTAGAAGCGGGTTGCTCTGTCACCCTTCTGCTTCAACAGTTCAAAACTTTTGTCCGCTCCAGTGCTCCACTTGAATTCTTTTCTATCCCCTCTCATTGTTTCAATCAAGGGTCCACAAATACTACTAAAGTTTCTAATGAACTTTCTATAAAAACTAGCCAAACCTTGGAAAGATCTCACCTCGATTGTAGTTCTTGGGGCAGGCCATTCCAGAATAGCCTTCACCTTCTCTGGGTCCATCTTGAGACCTTCTGCTGAGACAACAAACCCCAAGTACACTAACTCCCTCTTCACAAAACTGCACTTCTTCAGATTAATCAACAATTTCTCTTCTCTTAACTTCTCAAAGGCTCTCCAAATATGCATCATATGCTCATCCAATGTCTTACTGAAAATCAAAATATCATCTAAATACACAATAACAAAACTTCCCGAGAAATTCTTTTAGTACCTCGTTCATGAGCCACATGAATGTGCTTGAGTGCATTGGTTAGCCAAAGGCATGACTAACCACTTTCATCTGAGGCCTCTTTGGTCTTGAAGGAAGTCTTCCATTCATCTCCCTCTCGAATCTGGATGCGTGTGTCCTCCTTTGGTCAATCTTTGTGAAATCTTGAGCTCCCTCAAATAGTCCATCCCGGGTCATCCATCCTTGGCGGGGAAGAATTGTACTTGATTGTTCATCTTGTTGTTTATGGCTTCGAGGAATTTGTACATCCTCCCTCCCCATCCTTCTTTGGTGCTAGTCTTTGTAGGTATTGCACATGGACTCAAACTCTCAGGTATCAGAGCCTTTCTCAACAACTCTTGAACTTTTCTATTCAACTCCTCATTTTTTGCTGGAGTCATTCTATGAGCTGCCTTATTTGGTAAACTGGCTCCAGGAATCAAATCAATCTGATGGCTGATCTTCCTTATTGGTGGTAAACCCTCGGGTACATTATTAGAAACAATATCCTGAAACTCATCCAACATCTCAAAAACTTCTTCTGGAACCTTCTCACTATCCTCCTTACTCACTCTAGGAATCAATGCATAACACACACACTCATGCTTCATACCTTCTAAGAATTTTCTTCCATCTACATAACAAATTCTAGCACTATTGCATACCTTTTCTTCAGTCTCCTTCAGGGGTTTCAACTTGTGA
>VDFB02097717.1:0-43699 GCA_007258455.2 Sequoia sempervirens
CCAGTGCACTAGTGTCAACACTATGAGTGAAAGATCTAGATAACCCAAGATCCATGACGATTGTGTTATCGCAGGATGACATGAGTCTCAAACTACATCTCACTATAGTATTAGCAATAGGACATCAAGTTGTAAAGCTCATACAAAGGTAAATCAAGGATAACGAATGAGAGATAAATGCAATGAACATGAGATAAATGATATGCTTTAATTCCAATTCTTATTTTTACAAATGCACTTGAAATGAAACCAATTTTGAAAATATTTCCAATCACAATAATTCTACAAACTGAAACAGTAATCTAAAGATAGAAACTAGAAGCACATATGACAATATTTTATGGCTTTAAAATGTAGGTTCAGACCTAACCAAAGACTAATATGCCTAGATGGGCATATGGGTCCCACTTAGGGTTTTTGATAGGTTTAGATAGTGAAAAATAGAGAGCATAGAATACACATAAATCTAGAAAAAAGACTTGTACTAGGACTAAATCACCCAGGTGGGTGAATGAGTCATAGATTAGGGTTTCTAAGCTTGAATAAAAAAATTATGAGTTGATTTTAATGTGTCTAGGTTGTATTCTCAATGACTATTTACAATTACAGATTTTGAATGAAATTGAATAATTCAAAATGCAAAAAAACAAGCTATATGCACTTTTCACTAATGCAAGATTTAAAATTCCTAAATGCAATTCAACTAATGCAAATCTAATGCAACATTAAAGAAATCTAGATCTAGGACTATAGTGTTCTCCAAATCAGAAATTCAAGGGTCCAAAGGTTAGCTTCACCAAAATGAACATAAGGGAAATAGGGTTCCACCTTTTGGGAAATGGAATTTATCATATTTCGCACTTTACTTCATTAGGAAACCTAGATCCCTCAACTAAGTGACTCGATTGAGGGATGGCTAGGGGATTCCTATTGAAATTGGATGGGCGTTCACCATTAAACAAAGCTTCAAAGGAAAAATGTGAACACTTATGCATAAACCCTAGAAACTTGAAAGAATGAAATCAAGTTGACAAACAGAATGGAACAAAAAAGTACCTAGAGTAGTGGAGAGGCCAAAACAAGGTTTGTAAACCCTGGAAATATACCTTTTGAAGTGCCCTAGAATTGATATGCTAGGTTGGGTGATTTAGTCCTATCATAGGGTTTCTGGGAAGAATCTAGAATCTTCTGGTGACTGACCAGGATCTGCAGAAAGATGTCAAAAAGGGTGTACTAGGACTAATACTCCTAGTTGGGTGATTTATTCTTGTTGCTAGGGTTTGACTGATACTTTTGTAGCCTCTAGTGGTATTTTGTAGCTTCTTTCCTATCCAATCTAAATAGGTCTGAAAGTCTAAATTCTATCCTATATGTGAGTTTCCATGAAGATGACAACTTCTTCACAACTTTCACAAATTTTGCAACTTTGCCTTCAAAGGATCTTCAAGCTCTAATTCATGTAGATCTACAAACACACATCAAGAGAGAAAAATGGTGTTCTTTTAGGGAATAGGGGTTGGGTTTTTGATTTAGTCTTATTGCTAGGGTTTGAATGATACTTTTGTAGCCTCTAGTGATCTTCTATAGCTTCCTATCTAATCTTTAGGTCTAAAAATCTGAATTTTTTCTTGTAGGTGAGTTTCTATGAAGATGAAAACTTCAAAAACTTTTGTAAATTTTCCTTCAAAGGTTCTTCAAGCTTTAATTCACCTAGATCAGCAAATACACATTAAGAGAGAAAAATGGTGTTTTGTTAGGGAATAGGTGTTTTCCTTGGTAATTAAACCTTGAAATGAAATAAAATAGTATGAAGAAATGATGAATGAAAAAATTATATGTTGCAACTCACCAAACCCTTGAAATGAAGGTTGCAAACTTGTGTCAAATGGCTTCAATGGATGTGGATCATGACTCTTGATTGAATGCTTGAAACTTTGTCTTGAATGCTTGTTTGAATCATGAAACCTACATCACAAATGTTAGCTCACAAACACACATGATGCATGAATACTTTGACATGATGCTTGAATCTTGAATATATCTCTAAATGCTTGATGATTTTCTCTTGAATGCTCTTGATCTCACAAACTTGCTAGAATATGTATGGATACTTGAAATTTCTAGGAGAAATTATGTGAAATAACCTTGTATTTATACTTGTTGATGCTTAATTTCTCAAAATTACAACACTACAAGCCAACATCAAATCTAGGATAATAAACTAAACCAAGAATTTAAATTAAAATAGGTCCCAGAGGCTTAAACCTAGGACATATGAGTCCTAGAGGCTTAAATCTAGGTTGGGCATATGAGTCCCAGAGGCTTAAACCTAGGACATAGATTTCAAGAAGTGTTATGTTCACTTTCTCATTTAAAATTAGGTCTCAAGACCCAAGGAGCACCCATACACCCCATTGGGAATATGAGTCCTAGATCCCTAAATCTAGAACACAGCCAAAAACATTAAATTATGATTTTTCATTTATTAAATTTCAAGATTATCTTTAGAAAAATGCATTTAATTAGGCTTGTGGATGCAAAATAGGACCAATTAAGGCGTAAATAAGCCAAATTTTAACAGGGAGAGCCCAAAAAAGTGTGAAAATGTAAAGGGATGCATTTTTCTACACTACAATATCAATTTTTTTCATCCATCACCATTTTTTGTATGGTTTTTTAGATTTGTACAGATTCGTAATCAGCCCTATTGTATGATGCTATTAGAATTTTGAGTCATTGGTGTATATTTAGTTAAGTGAATTGGAATATTTTGCATAAATATTCTTCTACACATCAATGATGCAAGCTCCTACATCAGTTTGTATTAGTGTTGGCACAGTAGGTATGATAGGTAATTTTTTAATTTTAATTTTTTTAAAATTTAAAAAATTGTTTACCTTTATCCTGTGGTTTTGGTTGGAGGTTTCACCCTACTTAGAGTGTTCTTAAATCCTTAGGTGGTGTGTCCCTTTTCCTTTTGACACCAACTTCTCAAGCCCAACGACGTCCGTTGGTGACAACAAAAAAGATCATTTTTTTTGCATGTGGTTATATGGGTACTTGGGGGCTGATGGTAAAGTGACCCAAAATTGGCCCCTTAATGCCCTAATTGGGAAATTATTTTCAAGGTCCATAGATTATTGTGATAGTGTCCATTTTTAAAAAAAATGAGATATCATCTAAAAGCTAGCTTCAAGTACTTTGTAGTGGAGGAGGTTATTTTCCTAGTTTTTTTGTTTGATTTTAGTATTTTTGTTGAAGTCAAATATTCATTTTTGGCTCCCTAGCTCATAATTTTTTTTCCATAATATTCAATTTTCACAATTATTATGGTGTTGGAAAGGTATTGAAGAGCTCTATCAAGCCATCCATTCACTTTTTCTAGTTTCTTCCCCAAGTACATTTCATTTCTTTCCTTAAGGGTATCCTAGAGAATTACATGGACATCATGTCACTTGTGAAGGTATTATTTTGATCTATGCACTTTATTTCAGCCCCACATCATACATCAATCTCTTGTTTCTCCAATCAAATTCTAAGGTTTTCTCTAGTAAGATTTTTCTAGTGTTTCTTTATAGTAGGGAAATTATCCAATCTTTTGTTGCTATATTAGCTTCCAGTGTTTGTTCCAAGGAGAGCTTCCAAATTTTTCTTCAAGGAGAGCTTCTAGAGTTTTTGTATTTAGAATTTCAGTATTTCTCTACTCTAGCTTTGTGCACCTTAGTTTTCTTGCCCCTTGATTCCTACGCCTAACATATATTTATCATTACTTGGTTATTCAAGATGAACTTTCTTATTCCTTTCTTGGTGGAAACACTTGTAATATTTCCATAATTGAATCATATCTAACCATTTTCCCTTTTTCTTAATACCTACTCGTCTATAATTTTCAACCTTGTTATCAAATAGGTTGGCCCTATTGAAGTGTATCAATATCAAATCTATAGCCCGTTACAACAAGGTCAATGTTACTAGCAACAAAGAAAGATAACAGTTTCATTTGTGACTTTCCTCTAATTTTTATTGAGGTAAAACTCACTCAAGGATTATAACTAACCATTATAGAGTACTCTTTTAACTGAAAAGCAAAGAAAGGTGAACTAACATTAATCCATAAATATGAAATCACTGTTATGAACTATGTAAAGCCAATAACCCCCTAGCACAAAGACTAGAACCATAATGGTGTAGACAAAATATTATTCCAAAATAATTGATCCTAATTCCAAACAAGTTACATCAAGAAGCTATCTTTCACAAAAAATAAACTTTAAATATTACCTCAACCAATAGACTTATAAAATATGCACATCACATTCATAATGTGAAACCCATAGAAAAAGAATAGTTTAGAATTAAAATTCAATTCAAAGTGTTCCTTGTTCCCTCCATTACATCACATGTAAACTAGAAAATAATTTTAGACCCCTTAAGAATCTTACAAACATGATGTTATAAAGTGTTAACCTTGAATCTTGGCTATTAATATAATGACCATCACATCAAGTGACAATTTCATGAAACTACCCCCAAATTTAGAGAAACTAATACAACAAGAATCTTTATGACTATTTTTAAATCAGTCATTATTACATTCATTTTCCCAATTTGATTTTGACAAGCATTCAAAACATTATTTCCTATATGTTAGCCTCATGGCATGTTATACATGCAAATGACATGCAATTTCTAGAATTTGTATTTAATAAATAAATCCTTATATGATTATGCTTATACAAACCATCTCAATGAAGAGGAAAACTTAAGGATTTAGATAGTTGAACTCAATAATTTAATGTAATAATATCACATCGACAACCCTCTTCATTAAATTCCTAGGAAACATTTATGTCCTTAAAAGTTTTAATTATTCCTAAGAAAATCATCTGCATTGCTCGCTAACCATGCTATCTCTATTTTGTAAATTCCAAGATAATTACCTTCATTTTCATCATTTTAATTTCATTGTTTAGTGATGACGAGCATTGAGGAGATGCTTCCTCCAAAAGTGATTTTATTAGAATTGAAGATGTGGAGTGTAATCAATTCTAAAGGTTGGTGACAGACCAATTGAGGGATGTCTTCCTGTTCATAGTGATGTTGAAGAAGATGTACTCAAGAAGTTTATCAAACAAAATTTCATGATTTGTGCTCATGTGCATAATACAGAGCTTCTAGAGAGCTTTATATATAATGTGATTCATACTTCTAGCAAGAGAGACTAGGGAATAAGGGTTTCAAAGCTCCTGGTTTGGCCAAAGTACCGGATGAAGGTGAGAGCAACCATTAGGGGGTTGAATGCATTACCAAGGGTTAGTGTAGTGGGCGATACTATTTGCATTATGACGATGCTTAAGTATAACCTCACTGAAGAGGTGGTCACTCTCCTCCATGTCAAACTTGAGAAAAATGATATGGGAATATTTGCCCATTTTGTGCAATCCAATGAAAAATTTTTCTTACCAAGCCAAATTAAATGCATGTAGGAGCTGATGGAAGGGATTTACATCCTTATCTTCATTCTCTATGATTAAAAATATGTATTGGAATCACCCATTTTGGAATGTAAAAATGATCAATGTAACAATGTATATATTTGAATATATATAAAGAATTTTGTATTTCCATGATCTATTTTTGTCTTCTCTATGAATGTTACTCTTTTTCTTACGTTACTAATAGGCTCTGGTTTATGTTACTATTTCGTATTCAACACATTTACATTATTACATGGTTAAGCATGCTTGTTCATAGTTGATAAGTACTTCTCTTGAAATGACATCAGACTTCAGAGAAGTTTCATATACATCATCGGAGCTCACTATGGTTATAATAACCTCTATTTCTATCGCTTAACAATCTTCTTTAACCTTTCTTTAAAAGAAATTCATAGAAGAATTTTTATTATCAATCAATGAGGATTTTTGTGAAACCCTATCAAGGATTGACAAAGGTTTCCAAACCTTTTATGAGTTCTAAAATCAAACATTTCCTTCAACATTTGATTTTCTTTACATAAGCAGCTCTTGGAGTAGTTATAAGAACTTTGTCAGTGGCCAAAAATACTTCAAAAACCTAGACTAAGAGAACAAATTGAACATTTTCATAAGGGAATCAGCTTGGGATGGGGTTATAATAACCTCTTCAGAGATTGAACAGGTTCACAAAACTTAGAAAAAGACTGGTAGGACCTATACTTAGAAAATTTTAGAGTAAATGTGTGATATTTAGGATATGTGACCAAAATTGTGGTAACAATGGTTCTGTCTAGGGATAGAGACTGCAAGGATGAAGCCAAGAACCTAGGGGTGTGCTTAAATACCACTGTTTATTCCATTGGGAATAGAGTCGTGTATGGCGAGAGGACCAAAATAGGACCAACAAGCAAAAAACAAAATAGAAAACACACCGAAAAGAAGTATATACAAGGCAAGAGAAATCATACCTAATTGAAAGCGGGTGTTGTCAGAATAGTGGTTTACAATTCCTGAGAGGAATGAATTTTAGCTGAAATCACATATTTTTAGAAAATATAATGATTTAAGCCTTAAAAAGTTCCATTTTAAGGATTCCAATTGAAGAGGGTTTGATCAAATCACCTTAGATCAAACCCCCTTAGATAGAACCTCTCTAGTTTTAAACCATACCTATAAATGTGTCTCCTTTACACCTATCAAAATGCTGATAAAAAATCACTTTTGATTTAGCTTTTGGGGGATCAAATGAATTCATTTAAAATTTATTTCAAATGATTATGGTATTCCTCAGAACAAGCTATCCAATGAATATAATTTTAATATGTTTTGGTTTTGTTATGTATTTGTTTTTAAGTTTTATTAAACATAGGTTTTTCATCGAAAATGAATTTCTTTGTTCTTTACATGTCTAAAAATAGAAGATTATCAAAAAAAAATTGAAAATATGAGTGCACTAGATATTGAAGTCCTTGATCCAACAAAAAAAATAAAATAAAAATTTTGACATATACAAAAAAGTTCGCTTTATACGCTTATGTCCGAATTGTAATCTTTGACTTTGAAACTTTATTAAGGAAAAAATATTCAATAAAAACTATCTAACCAAGTGGAAGCACTAGATATCAGAGTTACAAATCTAAATTTGAAATAATTAGAATTTTATCCTTCATGGAAAAAAAGTTATGCGTTATACGGTGTGCGTCACTTTTTAAAAATGTTGTTTTCTGAAAAAAAATAATTTTCATGGGAGATGGAAAAAGAAGTGCAATTTGATTCCAAAAATTTTGAAACAAATATTTTTAGAATCTACAGACAAAATTTGATGAGACTCTAGTTTGCACCATCTTCAAATTCCTCATAGTTTAGCCGCTATAGGTGCCCGAACGTGAAGATTTAGTTAAAAATAATAATTTTAGTGTCCACTTTGGCCAAAAATTGTAAACCACTATTATGGGATCACCCAAGCATTAGTGAGGATCATGCAAATCCATTGATTAGTTGTGAGGAGAAAAGCCCACTCCTAAAAAATTTTGAGTTTCCATGCAACCTATGAAGAATAGAAGAAAATAAGAACATCCATAAAGTATTCATTTTATTAGAGAATTAAATGTAAACTAGTATTCTTATGAACCACCACTTCTCATTCTATACCTTTTCTTCCCAATACATGTAACCCTACATAATACTTCCTATGCCTCTATCTATAATCTTCATGGATTTAATATCTCAAAAAAACTCACTTTTGTTAACAGGGTCAAGAACAAGTTTCTGACCTTCTTCCCATTTATAAACTTCATGTGAATTAGATGAGCTAATAGTTTTATTTTCTTGTCCTCCTCACACTCTATGGAAATTTATTTAGCAATTTCTACATGTTCTTGTGACTCACATATCTCTCCATTTTTTTCCCCCTATGAAAGCATAATCTCCACATTTTCAAGCTTGTGAATAAAATTTACCATACCGAGGTCCCACTCTCTTCAAATTTGTTTTCACCTAATCCATTTGTATTCCAATATTCTACTATTTCACACCTTTCTTCCCCAAATTCATGGTCTCCTTTCTAGGAAACCTTATCACTACAGGATGGCAGTATATCGAGATCTAGGAGCTCGAACAAAGGATTACTCATGACTTCATATGATTCATCTAAAATAAAGATTGGGTTAGAATGTCTGAACTATTTCTCATCATATTCACTTTCTAGTACCCCTGTTTTCTCAAGATGAGCTCTAATTTGATTATCCTATATAATGTTGAAGAAGTATTTAGAGGCATACCTTCTTGGTTCAGAGATGGATAGCTATTTTTTTTTACCTCCTCATAATTAAGAATGCTCACATAATCACCATCTTTGCTACTACCATCTTCTGAACTCTAGTCTAAGATGGGAGTGATGTTCAATTCCTCTAATTTGGACTATATGTTGGTGGGGTGGATAACATTTATGAATTCAAAAGTAGTCTCCTCTTCAGTAGGTAAATTGTCACCATTCATCAATACATCAGATGATTTTGCCTCAATATATTTAAAAGTAAAAACTTCAAATTTGAGAACATACAAAGACCTTGGTAACTAATAGCTTTTATTAGGATTCTCTTTACTTATACTAGGATTAAACCTTCCAGTGAACTCAAAGTGCATTACATTCATAGGCCTTACCTAAGGAGAGGAGTCTTCTTCTTCACTCAACAAGCTAGCATCATCTTCAATTATTTCAAAGCTCAAATTGTAAACTTCAGTATACTAGGTTTGGATTTCATTTTCCTCGCTGTCTATTATATAATCCTTAAAATGTTTTGAAAAAAATAGTGAGATTAACATTTTCAACAATAAGGCGAGAAATATCTAGTGAATATAGAACCTGGGGATTTGGGACTATACATTTATGTGTCTTATAAAGTGGGATATGTTTTTTTAACTTCATTTTATTTCCACACCCTAGAAGAAATTAAATCATCTTCTATGCTAACTGCTTCCAATTGAGCTTGCTCAAGACCACATATATTATCCCTTTTTAGAATGAATTGAACTTCATGATGCAAGGAAGAGATTAAAATATGGAACTAAATCTGCTTACTTGGTTTCTCAATTTGAGGAATCCATTGTAGGTCCCTATTAAATTGATCAACAAAATCATGGATGGGTTATCCTTCCTCTATTTTAATCTTAAATCAAGCATAGCGAAGCAACAATGTTCACTACACCTTTCAATCTACCAAGAAATTTATTTTCCATAACACTCCAACCAATTATGCATCCACGCTCTAAATTCCAAAACCATTATACTACACCATCAATAAGACTATCAACAAACAATCTCACAAAGAAATCTTTGTCCTAAACTCCTAAGATTCCACATGATACCTCAGGGCCAAAATATGCTCCTTAGGATCTTGTAATTTTTTACCAAATTTTTTTTTGGAAATTCCTCCTTGATCCATGGGGTAAGATACTCTATTGAGGTAAAGCCAAAGGTCCAAAATGGTTTTTCCAAGATTGAGGTGTCATAATGGGCATTAAACAGATTGTTGTTTATCACCTAAAGGAAATTATAGAGTCATCAACTTATTTCAAGAAAATTAACTTCTTTATTTCAGGGTGACTTTCCCTAACCCCCAAAATCTTCTTTTGTGAATCAATTCCTTAGAGGAACATTTTAATTTGGTGGAGGGTTCTGATTATAGTTCAGATGAGGTTGAAGATGAGGGTACCATATAAATTTCAGCTCTTGGAGGTCTTTCTACCACTCGCTAGGGTGGGTGTTGTGCTCTTTCTTCTTCTTCTTTGAGTATAAAGTTTTCCCTCATATAATCCACAACATTTCTCCTATATCTCCAAGCAAAGGTATTTAACTGAGAGATGATATATTCTTGTTGGACTTATGTCCAATCAAGATCTGGTTGCAATACAGGGAAAAAAATTTCATGTGGTAACACCATCTTGATTCATGGCAAGGCGACTGTACATGTGTCTCATTCGTTTCCCTAGTAGAGTCACCAAAAATCTATTAGAAAATGGATTGGCCTTATTGACGTGTATCAATATCAACTCTATAACTCATTACAATATATCAATGTTGCTAATAGCAAGGAAAGAGCACAATTTCACTTGTGACTTTCCTCTAAATTTTTATCAAGGTACAACTCCCTCAAGGATTATAACTAACCATTATAGAGTATGTTTTTAACTAGAAAGTAGAGAAAGGTGAACTAACACTGATCCATATATATGGAATCAGTGCAATGAACTAAGTAAAACCATTAACCCCCTCGCACAAAGACTAGAACCATAATAGCAGATAAAATATTATTCCAAAATAATTGATCCTAATTCCAAACAAGTGAACATAGCATCAAGAAGCTATCTTTCACAAAAAATAAACTTCAAACTTTGCCTCATCCAATATACTTATATAATATGCACATCGCATTCATAATTCAAAGCTCACAAACAAAGAATATTCTAGAATTAAAATTCAATTCAAAGTTCCCTACTCCCTCCATTACATCATAGCATAATCTAGAAAATAATTTTAGACGCCCTAAGATTCTTACAAAAAATGATTTTATAAAGTGCTAACCTTGAATATTGGTCATTAATATAACAAACATCACATCACGTGATGGTTTTGTGAAACTACCCCCAAATTTAGAGAAACGAATACAACAAGAATATTTATTATTGTTTTTAAATTAGTCATTATCACATTCATTTTCCTAATTTGATTTTGATATGCATTCAAAACACTCTTGCTTGTATGTTGACCTCGTGACATGTCATACATGCAAATGACATGCAATTTCTAGAATTTGTATTTAATAAATAAATCCTTGTGTGATTATGCTTGTATGAACCATCTCAACAAAGAGGTAAACTTAATATTTCAGCTAGTTGAACTTGATAATTTAATGTAATAATGTCACATCAATGGCCCTCTTCATTAAATTCCCAGGTAGCATTTATGTCCTTACAAGTGTTAATTATTCCCAAGAAAATTATATACACATCTCACTAACCATGCCATCTCTATTTTATAAATTCTAATGGAACTACCTTCATTTTCATCATTTTAATTTCATTGTTCAGCTATGGTGAGCATTGAGAGTGATGCTTCCTCCAAGAGTGATTTTATCACAATTGAAGATGTGGAGTTTAATCAATTTTGAAGGTTTGTAACAGACCAGTTGAGGGATGTCTTCCTGATTCATGGTGATGTTGAAGAAGGTGTAATTGAGAAGATTATCAGAGAAAATTTCCTGAGTTGTGCCCATGTGTACAATGCCAAGCTTTTAGAGCACTTTGTATATAATGTGATTCTTACTTTGGAAAGAAAAACTAGGGAATAAGGGCTGCAAAGTTCTTGGTTCAGCTAGAGTACCAGATGAAGGTTGGAGCGTCCATTAGGGAGTTGAATGCATTTCCAAGGATTGGTTTAGTAGGTGATGCTATCTACATTACGATGGTGCTTCACCATGACCTCACTAAAGAGGTGATCTCTCTCCTTCGTGTTGGACTTGAGCAAAATGATATGGGACTCTTTGCCCATTTTGTGCACAATCCAATGAAAAAAATTTCTCACCAGCCCAAATTGAACATGTGAGGGAGGTGGTGGAAGGTATTCACATCCTTATCTTCATTCTTTATGATTGAAAAGATGTACTGGAATCACCCATTTTTAAATATAAAAATGATCAATGTAACATCATATATATTTGAATATATATAAAGAAATTTGTATTTCCATGATTTGTGTTTGTCTTCTCTATGAATGTTACTCTCTTTTTCCTGCATTAATAATAGGCTCTAGTTTATGTTACCGTTATGTATTTAGCACCTTTACATTATTACATGGTTAAGAATGTGTATTGATAGTTGATAAGTACCACTCTTGAAATGACATCAGACTTCAGATAAGTTTCACATACACTATCAAATTCCACTATAGTTATAATAACCTTTGAATTTATCAATTAACAATCTTCTTTAACCTTTAAAATAAATTTGCATAATCATTTTCATTATTGATCAATGAGGAGCTTTGTGAAACCCTATCAGGGATTGACAAAGGTTTCCAAACCTTTTATGATTTCTAAAATCAAAATTTTCCTTCATCATTATCTTTTCTTTGCATAAGCGACTCTTGGAGTAGTTATAAGAAATTTGCCAGAGGCCGACAATACTTTGAAAAGCTAGATTAAGAGAAAAAAATGAAAATTTTCATAAAGGCATTGGCTCAGGGCAGTTATAATAACCTCATCGAAGACTGACTAGGTTCATGAAACTTAGGAAAAGATCGACAGAACCTATACTTAGAAAATTTTAGAGTAAATGCGTGAGATTCAAGGTATGTGATTGAAACTATGGTAAAAAACCCAAACTCAAATTTTCCCTATAATTCACCTCTTGTATGGTATAACTCTCTTCACATGCTTGATCAATATTTTTCCCTCTAAGTCAACCTCTAGTCCTAAATGGTCCTTTACCTCTTTGGGAATTGGATATGAATCTTTTATCTCCTCCACTTAAATAACCTCATTTGTAACTCTCTAAACATTTCTAAATTTGACTTCTAATATCAATTCTATTGGCCTTCCCAAATCATTTTTTTTTTCAAATGTTCAACCTTCCTACAAGAGAAGAAAAAAAGGGAAAAAAATCATATTCTAACTCCTATGTCCATGAGAACATCAAGGAATAGTTTTTAATTTCCTTTATGATTGGATCTTTCAAATTTATCTTAAAGCTTATCATGTATTTTAATAATTTAGCTATAACTTATAATGATGAGATTTAATCTATGCATTGAGTGTGTGGGATTATCAGTCATGTTAGTGGAGAGAAGGAGGATGGTTGGGACATTTTTTACTTGTCTTTCACTACATGATGAAGAAAATAGATTTATTTTGATTATCTTCTTTTATAAATAACATGGATCAAGAGTGGACAAGGACTCTTGTTTCTATCCATATGATTTTGTATTTTTTGTTCTCTTGTTATAATCATGTATATCTTATATATTATTTTAGATTTGAGAAAAGTATGCTAAAAGTGAGTTTTATCTAGTTTTAGTGTGATTCAAAGTTTATCTATTGTTGGAATTTGAAATAGGTAACCATATTTTTGTATTGTTAGTTAAACTCATTTCATTTATATTTTTAATAAATTATATTTAATGGAGTTTAAGATTATATTTTAAGGTTTTTTTCTTTTTTCTTTGGATGGAGGAGGAAAAGGTTTGAAACCTAAAAGTTTAGTTTTCATGCTTGAAAGTTATATGATCTTATTGGTTTTGAGAGTTTGTTAAGAGGATTTATATTGGGTCCTTCATTTATTGATAGGGAATATAGTGTATTAGTTACTCACCCTTATGGGATGCCATGTTTTTGTTATTCTTAAATACTTTTGGGGCACCATTTTTCTAGGTGAATTCCTTTAATGTTGATATCACTTTCTAATATCTTTTACCTCTTCTTAGGATCCATTTTCCCATATTCTCTATGTCTCTTTTGGGCGACCATCACTATTGTTTCCTTAGTTCTCTTGGGCTACCAAACATCATAAGGTTTCCTTCTCATTTGAGGACACCAAGATATTGAAAGGAGAATTGGCCTTAGTTTGCATACATATTTTCAAACAAACCTTATTTTTGGTGCCCAATACCTATAAAAATCACCCCTTTGATGTGCCACAAATATGTAAAAATTTTACCTTCTACATGGAAAAATCAAAACTCTTATTATCATGGTATGTGACCTCTCCTTGTTAAAATTATATATATATATCCCCTTTTAGATTTAAATATGTATATCAAATTATCATTAAATCTAGAAATAGCATGCATTAATGTGTAGACTTTGTTTGAGGGATCCTCTTTGTTGAGGGGAAAAATATGGATCCTAAGCATGGTCCCTTTTCTAATGAAGGTGTTTTGGATAAGTGCAACCTTGATGCTGAGATTGGTATCCCTTCGGATAAGACTCCCTTCAATGGTGGGTTTCTACACATTGCCTCTCCTTTGAAGGATTTGTTGAAGTTTGGTTTTAAACCACCTTGATGGCCCTGTTTTGGGTTTTTTTCCATCTCAAGTGTGTTCTGGGATGGTCCTTTGTTGTTGCAATTTCTTTTCTGTGCAGGTGGTCTATAACCAATTCCATGCTCTGGTCAAAAGCTTGGGTTGTTAGTGGTCCTTTCCTGCCTCACTTCTCGTGAGTCTTGCTTTTTGTGAGCCACCTCTCTTCTACCTCAATAGTTGTTTTTGTAATGAGTACTAGCCCTTCCAGTCTTAATCTAATCAAAACATGCATTAATGTGTTTCTTAATTTATTGTTGAACACCCAAAGCCATAAGAAAGAGGAGAAGTCATATAGAAGATAAACCTATATATACTAAACCTTCTTTTGATCGCATGAATGGTGAAGTTAATGCCACTAGTCCTAATATGTTGGAGTGAATGCTACCACTGCAACCACCTCAATGTTCCCTCAAACCATTTTACTTGCAATTTATGGTTTCTCAATCCTCACAATAATTTCATTCAAATATACCCAACCATTTGAATTGAAGTCCATCAAAATAAAAAGGTATAATCAACTTGATATCAATGAATATAGTATTCTCTCTTATCTCATTATAGAGTCTCGTAATTAGAAAATGTAAAGGGTTTATTTAGACTAGTGTTTGGTTTAGATGTTAGGTCTAAAAATTATTTTTTATATAGTAATATAGCTTATAGTTTGATATCATCATATTTAAATCAACTATCTAAATTTAGGTTCCCCATAAATAGAATACTAGACCTTCCACTCTAGATTAGCTTATATCTAAGATTACACAAAACATGAATCAACTTTTATCGACTCATAAATTTCTAAAAAATATTTTTTATGTATAAATCTAATGGCAAATGAAACATAATCAATTTAAAAAAAAGGACAAACAATCACATCCTACAATTAATAAAAATATACTTTTTGACTTAAATGAACTCAACTCAAAATTGCTTAAATTAATTGATATATTAATTCACTTACTTACCTTACCAAATATCTATAACACGACAAGCTCATGAAACCACTTTAAGGTTGAACATCCATCTTTCTGTACTAAGTCAAGTCAGTCCTTGTCTCCATCTTTAGATGTTAATTAAGTCGGTCCTTTTCTCCATCTTCAGATGCCAATTTACAACATAAAACATGTTAAGGAATACGTACAAGATTATAAGTTCAGTAGGTGAAAGTAAGTATTCATTTATTAAAAAAATATTTACTCAAGGTAGTCGGGTTGTAGAAGTGCAAGTTACTGGTGGAAAATATAGAATTGTAAGATTGTAAAGAGATAAAATTGTACAGAGATGTCATTTTCTGTATTAGAACAGCAATATGTTTGCAATTTTATGATGAAGAGGAAAAAGAAAACAAATTCATATTTATCAATTTTCTAATAGATTCGCAACATTGATGAGCTGTGCCATGTGAAATGATATTTTATTTTAAAATTTAATGCTTTTTCCACCTCACTGGAATTTTGTTATTTGAAGAAACATAATGAAAATGACGAGTTGAAATTAAAAAATTTATACAGAGGAGCTTAGAAAAGATGTGGCATATTAACATGGAGTGACAACATTAACCAGAGGATTTGTTCAGTAACCATGGACCTTCCAATCATAGGAAGTCTTATGCTTATTGGACCCTGATAATGTTCACATAAAGAGTGTCAGTAACTTTTTGATTTCAACCTAAACATTCTTACCGATTCTACTGTGCATGGCGATGTTAACATGGACGACTTTCATATTCTTACCGAATCTATTGTACATGCCTATGTAATCACAGACGACTTTTGAATTCTTACCGACTCTACTCTACATGCATATGTAAACATGGACGACTTTTGGTCTGTTTTACTTTAAGTAAGGTCAAAACTACAACGTGTTCTCCCTTTGCAAGATTTGGTTTCATGAATAACTCGAGCATCTGATCCCGATGATGATGGAAAGGTTACGCGATCTACCAATAGCTGAACGAATCAGGAAACAAAACTTCGTGTCATTTGATCTAATCATTCTCCAAAGCTGCTTTCCTGTGTGCTCTGGGTAGAGATACAACAAATTTTTGTACCAATATATTGTTTGAAGCGGTTCTAGGAAAATTCACCGCCAGCAATTTACCAAAGGAAACTTCATCGTCACGAAAATTAACTGCTAAAAATCCATGCAATTAATTTTTCATGGGGTGAATTGTCATGGCGGTGAATTTTCCTGTGGTGAATTGTTGGTAGTGAATTTTCCACTGGTGAATTGCTGGCAGTGAATTTGCCGGATGTCGTTTGAAGCATCCTCTTGTCATGTATGCAGACAAATATAGATTTAAGCAGGTGGTGGTGATCAACATTCCCTGCGACGAGCATAGCTTTTGGCATATGCTTTGGATCAATCATTTTGTTCATTTGTAAGGCATTATTGTGACAGCTTATAAATAGCAATGCAAGTCTATTATTTATGTTTGGGTGAAACTCTTAACAATCGGTCTTCTTTGTAATAATTTCTATAGAGTGTTAGTTCAAATCTATATAGTCAAATAACTAACTTTCTAATGAAGATAGGGTGAGAGCATATAAAGACTAGAATGAGGACAATAGAATAAAATTAAAAGATATCGGTTGCTAACCAACCAATTTACAATATAAAGAAATTATAGAATCAATCAAAGACAAATTGATTAATTGTGAAATGCAAATTTTGATCAAGTCAAACAAATCGAATGTGGTAGTTAGCCAACCAATTTACAATATAAGGAAATCATAAAATCAATCAAGATGAATTGACTAATTGTGAAATGCAAATTCTGATCAAGTCAAACAAATCGAATACAAATAGAATTACATCGATGCCAAAATGGTATACGAAATCCCTTATTTTTTATAAACAACAAGCATAAACTAATAATATAATAAAATTAAAGAAAGTATTTAACAATAAACCAACCAATATCTATTAAAATGAAGTGTGATGATCTAGTAACCAAGATCTTAAAAAGTAGAATAAATTATTGGCGGTAAACTGATCATTTAGTATAATGATTTCAAAATTGAAAGTTCAAGAACAAAAACTAGAATAAGTGCATTAGTTTATAATACTTAGGAAAATCACTGAAAAACTTTACTAGATTTATGAATCTCATTCTCTAAGAAGACATTTAGAATATTAAATAAATAAAAATCATGTTGGATATCACTCTAAAAAATGCTAAAGATATAATAATATTATTAACTAGACTACATTTCTTTAAATGGTATAGCTACCAATACTTGCACAACCCTAAAAAATGCTCAAGAAAAAGGGAAACAATCAAACTAAGATTGTAAGACCAACAAATTTGGATAGTATGGTCTGATATGATGAAGTTTGGTATCCAAAAAACTCAATAATTTCTAATTAAAATATTGAAGTCAACCTTTATAGTTATATGGACCCCATGAAGCCTTAACATTATCTACAAACTCACCCAAAAAGATGTGACCAATTGAATATGACATTGTTGGAGCTATATGACTAAAGGAAACTACAATACAATATTTCTCAACTAGAAAATAGATGTAGTGACCCCATTCAGAAAACCATCAAGAATATTTTTTTATAACTAGGACTAGAAATAGGTTGTAAAAATTTGCAAAAATAAACTCCAAACAAGGTAAAAACACAATATTGGGTCCCAAACTTCGAACATGAAATTTTTAGGAGGGAGTGAGGTATTCTTCTTAAACTACCTTCATTCAAAGATGTTTCTTTCAATGAAGGTCCTTCGCTTGAAGGTCTTTGCACAAGAACCTTCGATCGAAGGTGGTTCTTCGATCAAAGGTTATCTTCAATTGAAGGTTCTTGTTAATTTAAAAAAGAATAATAAAATAATACATTTAATTGAAGGCATTATTTTATTGTTTTTTAAAAAGATATATGAACTAACAAACATAGTTGTTGGTTCATTTTAGCAGAACCACAACACCCCTTCTAGAGAGTGTTGTCGCGTAAGGAGCTCACGACTACCATTGAGAGAGGAGACCAGCATTTGAACAAAGGTCCATAGCAGGTTTAGGAAAAGGGTAAAGGTAACCACCATGCCCATGCCCTTCAACATTATAGTGTAAAATTAGTAGAAAACAAGGTTTTCTACTACAATTTAGGGTTTTCTTTGCTATGAGAAATTAGGGTTTTCTTTTCACAAACTTTAAACATGTCTTTAAACTTGTTTCAATGTAAATAAAAAATTCTATATGAAACAATAATTTATGTATCTAAGTTGTCATACATATATCTACCTCTGCAAATAGGTGTAAACATATATCTCTCTTCGAAAGAAATTTATGCCCTCTTCTTCTTTAGACATGATGCTCAAATTAGTTATAGAGATCAAGTGGAAAAAGAGATTTGAATTCTTCAAGATGCTAGTGCTTTGAATATTATCAAGAGGATTCCAAAATTAAAGTTTTTTGCAGCTAGGAAGGGTATAATATATTCTTTTTATCATCGATTAGCTATAGAAATAAATATGATATTATCTATTTTGGTTTCCACTTGTCCTCATGTTTATCCTCCTAGTTATCACTCTATACATTCACCTTCACCCGTAATTTTGGACATCACCTCAATATCAAAAACTTAAATACCTCCTATCATTTACCATTCCTTCTCCATCATGTCTTCAAGATCTTCCACAACATATTTTTCTCAATCTCATTAAATCATTATTCCTTCTCCTAGTGTCCCTAGAAAGCATGGGAATGACAAGCACCAAGATAAGTGAAATCAATTGTGAATAGAAAGAGGGAACTTGTTAGCTCAAATCAATTTGATTTTGTAGGGCTTGCTTCAATTCTTTCAAATCAAGAGCCCAAGATGCCAAAGAAACAATCTAGGGTTAAGAAGAATACAAATGATCACTCTATCCTAGAAAAAACTATTCCAAGAAATTGGAATACATAATTAAAATTTCTTTATTTGACTTGTGATTATATGATTAAACATGGAAATATTAGATTGATAGAATTAACTAATGTATTTTTGTCTATACCCTTAAAATTAATACTTGTGTAGATCCCAAACATTTATTGTGTATATCTTGTACTATCTTAGGTTAATGTGGTTAAATAAGTTAGTATAAGAATGTGACTAATATAAGATAATAGAGAATTGACTAAGGTTATAGATTAGAAATGTATGGATTAAAATATTTTTCACATGGAGACCTAGCACTTGTAATGAAATTAAACTATATGGGTACAATATGAATAACTAGTACTCTCTACTTACAAAATTATATTCTACAAGTATGTTGATCTAGAGCTTTATGGATTTCACCTAAAACAACTCAATTCAAGTTTGTCCAAACAACAATTTTTCTCACAAAATCTTACAAAGCCCTTTTTCCAAACTGACTTTGCCCTTTGACAAGTAGGTCTGCAGACCTAATTTGTTCAACTTTTCTCCTCAAAGAACCTTCCAACACTCAAGCTCTTGACACTTTCAAACACCCATCAAGGCCAACTAAAACATATTCAAAACCACCATAGGTTCCTTTTGAACAACTCACTCAAATTCATGTGACCACGTTGACCTAATAGACCAATTAGGTCTCTTTTTCAAAGGAAGTGCAACTAGATTTTGCAACCAGTTTTCTCAAACCACCCAGACCTTGTTGATAGGTATCCAAAGGCCCAAATCAACAAATTTTAGGATTCCAAACCCTCATCTAACTGTTTCCACAGAAAAACCTCATTTTTACATATTAGGGTAGGGTTTATTAGATTTAAAGGTTTCCAACCACATACAACCTTGAAACAGCCTCCACCACTCTCCAATATGTCTACACACACTCAATAAACCTAAAATAGCCTTCCTCTCAACCTTTCATCAAACTCACTCACATTTTCATCATTTTCTTCAGGATAGTCAAAAAAAATTTCCCCAAAACTCCTCATACAAATCAAACCCTACATACTACCATCCTAAAACTAACCTCCTATGCCCATTCCACTTAGACATAATTAATACAATATGTGGAATGGGCTTTATTCCATGTTTAGAGTTGCAAACCCTAAATTTGTACCTACTTAACGGTTATTGTAATTTAGTTCAAACTTGCACCAATTGCAACTTAAAATAATCAAACCAAATGAAAAATGAAAGAATCTCTCCCCACTATTGTATTCATAGACTTTTAAGAATATTTTTTACAGTACGGAGCTGTACAATTAACTGGTATTGTTGGATTTACAATAAAACTCAAAAAATTATGCAAAAACAAGGGTTCTTTTTATTGATTCTCCTTTACAAACTCCTCAAAAATTTTGTAAAATGATGGAGGAAAACAAACATTTCCCACTCAAAACTTCCCTCCAAACTGACCAGCTAACTTTCATCTTCCAACTAACCATTGGGTTGCCTCAAAGTTGCATTTTTTTGCATTTACAACATTGACAATTTTGACAATTTAGCAAATGTAACCCCCAAAACCTCCTAATGACCACTTCAATGACTCAATACCACATTAAATAGCCCCATAAGACCTTATTCATCCAAACCTAATACCTAACATGCTAAAACCCTTCAAAAACCCTTATTTACACATTTTTTTCTTTTTTGAGCATCATTGACATCATTGCATCTTCTTACAAAAATGAACTCCTAAATACATTCTAATGGTCCATTTTAGACCTTATTGCATACCAAAATGCCTCAACCCCTATTACAACCTAAAAAAATATCAAATTCAAATGAAGTAGATTGGTGCTCCTGCACCATACAACCGCCCTTAAAGCTTTTCCAAGTCTCTTGGAAATGAACTGCAGATTGCTCAACCTTGTCTTCTACTTCTCCTTGCCCTTCATTTGTTCTTTTCTTCTTCCTCTGAATCATATAATGTTGGATTTCATCACCATATTTGTGATCAAATTGCTTATCACCTAACTTTTTCCTCTTTAACACAAACTGCCCTGATAAACGCCTCTTGATTGTCACTTTACTTGCAACTGATCTTTGTTTTCCTTAACACCTACAAACTCGCATTTTCTATTTTGGAGTTCAACTACTTCTTTCTTACCTATGACTTCACACTTGAAACTACTCACTTGTTCTTGAACCACCTTTTCTTTCCCATGCATATTTGCGTTCAAATTTTCCTTATCAGTAACCTTTGTCTTGTCTGATTTACTTACCTCTGCAACATCATATCTTGATTGCCCCTTCATCTCCTTAACAACTACTGGGAAAAACACTATCCCAACTTCAATTCCTTCTTTCCCTTTCAACTCACTTTAAATATTTTCAAGGATTTCACCCTTTTCCTTCTCTAACTTAGTCCTATTCACCTTTCCTTCACCTTCCTTGTTGCTCTTCATGACTATGGTAGCCTGCAAATTCACTATCCTCTTTTCTCCTGACCTTGAAGTGGCTACAAATATCTTTCTTCCTTCTTGTTTATCTCCAACAAACTCCTCAACCTCTTTCTTACCAAAAGTGATGACTTTGGCTACCTTGTTTTTCTCTTTTCCACCCTCCTACAATGGGGTCAGTATAAAAGTAATACCATCCTTCAAAATATGATAGGTGTTAGCCCTTCCATCATAGATTGAGTGCCTATCAAATTTCCATGGTCTTCCAAGGAGTAAATGGCAACAAATCTTTGGTAAGATATCACAAATCGCTTTATCCCTATATTCACCAATTTGAAATTCAACTAGTGCTTTATCTTTAATAAGAATAGATTGATCATCACTCACCCATGAAGCTTGATATGGTGTTTCAAGAGGAATCCTTTCGAACTTTAACGTGTCAACCATTTCACAAGACACTATATTATCATTTGATCCTGAATCTATCACTATTTTACACACATTACCTTTTCACTTGAAAACTTTGTCTTGAAAAATTGCCTTCTTTGAGCCATCTCCTTCTCCTTGCATGCTTGAAACAAATTTCTTCTCACCATAAAACTTTCTCCAACTTCAAGTGTAGCATGTAGACTATTTGAATTTGAACTCTCACATTCATCTTCTTGGAAAATCTAGGCTATCCTTTCATTATTCTTTTCTCCACCACTTGATGAAGCACCAAATTTTTCAAGGCATTTCTAAGCAGGATGTCCATACTCATTACAGTTGTAGCACCTTCCTGAGAATATATTTGCATTCCTACCACCTCCAAATCTACCTCTTGATCCCCTAAATCCACCTTTAAAATCTACAAGTGGTTCTTGTCCTTTATGTGCATCACCTTGGCTTTCATTCACTTGTCTTGAAGAAGAAAATGTGCCTCTACCCCTTGAAGTGTTGCCCCTACCTCTTGTTGACTTTTCTTGTCTCATTTTCACCTTTTCTTCTGCTCTTATAGCCATCTGATAACATTCTTCAATTGTCTTAGGATTATGCAAACTTATTTCATCTTGGATGTTAAATCTCAATCCACTAAGATTCTTGGCCACTTTCTTAACATCATCAACCATATATCCTACCCTTATGCTCATTTTATAAAACTCATTAGTATAGGTTTTCACATCCATCTCTTTTTTCTTTAAATCTTGCAACTTTTTTGACATTTGAATAGCATAATCATTAGGTAAAAATTTACCCTTTATCTTAGCTACCATCTTATCCCATGAAACAATTTTAGACTTACCTCTTCTTCTCCTCTCCGCTTGTTCATAGTCCCACCAAACTAATGCATGCCCCTTCAATTTAGTCTTGGCTATCTTCACTTTTTCCTCATCAGATACATCCTCACATTCAAAGAAGTTTTCTAAAGCATAAATCCAATCTAACAATGCTTCTTCATCTAAAGTACCATCATACATTGGTAATTCAACTTTTACCTTGTGCTTGTTACCTTTCATTTCTTTCAGTAGCTTTGGCCATTCTTTTGTCTTCTGGATCCAACTCTTCATCAACATCTTCATATTCTTCATCCTCTTCATCATCTTCAGTCTCACTTTCATCTCCCACAATCATTCCTCTCTTTTGTCATGTCTCAACATTCTCCAACCTTGCTAAGAATCTCTTTTGCAATTGTTGCAATTTTTTGATCTCCCTTTTAGTATTCTCTTCCATCTCTTGCATCTTTCTTACCACATTATCTCTTTTTGGAGGCATCTTGACACTTTGACTATTCAACTTCCTACTTTCTTCTCTTCAATAAACAACCCTCAACCTTAAAAAGACCTATTCCATGTGCTATGATACCAACTGATGTAGAGCTTGATGGATTTCACCTGAAACAACTCAATTCAAGTTAGTCCAAACAACAATTTTTCTCACAAACTCTTACAAAGCCCTTTCCCAAACTGACTCTGCCCTTTTACAAGTAGGTCTGCAAACCTAATTTGTTCAAATTTTCTCCTCAAAGAACCTTCCAACACTCAATATCTTGACACTTTTAGACACCCATCAAGGCTAACTAAAACATATTTCAAAACCACCATAGGTTCCTTTTGAACAACTCACTCAAATTCATGTGACCACGTTGACCTAATAGACCAATTAGGTATCTTTTCCAAAGGAACTGCTACTAGATTTTGCAACCAATTTTTTCAAACCACCCAAACCTTGTTGGCAGGTATTCAAAGGCCCAAATCAACAAATTTTAGGATTCCAAATCCTCATCTAACTATTGCCATAGAAAACCCTCATTTTCACATATTAGGGTAGGGTTTATTGGATTTAAAGGTTTCCAACCACATACAACCTTCACAAAGCCTCCACCACTCTCCAATATATCTGCACACACTCAATAAACCTTCAAATAGCCTTCCCTCTCAACCTTTCATCAAACTAACTCACATTTTCATCGTTTTCATACCCAAATTCATCATTTTCTTTAGGACAGTCAAAATGTTTTCCCCAAAACTCCTCATAAAAATAAAACCCTAAATAATACCATTCTAAAACTAACCTCCTATGCCCATTCCACTTAGACATAATGAATACAGTACATGGAATGGGCTTTATTCCATGTTTAGAGCTTCAAACCCTAAATCTACACCTACAGACCGGTTAATGTAATTTAGTTCAAACTTGCACCAATTTCAACTCAAAACAATCATTTGACCAAATGAAAAATGAAGGTATCTCTCCCCACTATTGTATTCACAAACTTTTAAGAATATTTGTTATAGTACGGAGCTATACAATTAACTGGTATTGCTAGATTTACAATAAAACTCAAAAAATTATGCAAAAACAGGGGTTCTTTTTATTGATTCTCCTTTACAAACTCCTCAACAACTTTGTAAAAAAATGGAGGAAAACTATTTAAACATTTCCCACTCAAAAATTCCCTCCAAACTGACCAACTAACTTTCATCTTCCAATTGACCATTGGGTTGCCTCAAAGTTGCATTTTTTTGCATTTACAACATTGACAATTTTGACAATTTAGCAAATGTAACCCCCAAAACCTCCTAATGACCACTTGAATTACTCAATACCACATTAAATAGACCCATAAGACCTTATTCATCCAACCTAATACCTAACACACTAAAACCCTTCAAAAACCCTTATTTACACATTTTTTTCTTTTTTGAGCATCATTGACATCATTGAATCTTCTTACAAAAATGAACTCCTAAATACATTCTAATGGTCCATTTTAGACCTTATTTCATACCATAAGACCTCAACCCCTATGAAAACCTAAAAATTGATCAAATTCAAATGAAGTAGATTGGTTCTCCTGCACCATATGTGCACTAAGTTTTGACACAAAAAATGGATCTTAAGTAATACAGAGGGACTCCCTCCACCAAACACACACTCACAATTCACAAAATAAGATTTCAAATGAATTGAAAATAACACACATGCTTCCTTTTATTAAAATCAGCTACAAATTACATACAATATCTCATCATAAAAATCTGCAACAAACTTGGCCTCTCAAACTCTATAAAAAAACTCCTCTCTTTCCTCTCACACTCTCACAACAAATTTCCTTCACAAGCCCCTCTCATGGGCTGAGATCTCTCAATTTCCTTGGGAGAAATATGACTCAAATCTATAACAATAATTTATTTTTATTCACTTCTCCAATCTACAACTTCTTTTCAAATTCTCATATGAGGCATTGAAGGGTCTTCAAAAACCTTTCATTTCTCTCATTGTATGCAGCTCTTAGAATTAAAAAATCTCCAACCAAATTGATATGTAAAAATATTAATATTAAAACAATTAAAACCCTTCTAATAATACCTTTGAGTCTACATACATAAATTTTCAAAAAAAATCATTTATCCAACTACAACAAAGTGCACCAAAAAGGCTAAAAAATGACTTTTTCCATAACTATTTACCAAAAGCTCTATTTTGAGTGAAAATTTCCCAAGATGTGTATAATGACCTCCTTAAGCTTCCCCTAAAATTAATTTTTCCTAGCATTTACAAATCTTTAGAAATTAAAAATTTCATAAAATCATCAACATATTAATATCTCTCAAATCGTGAGGAAATTTTCCATGAAACCTTCACCAATGTGAGTGAAACACCTTTAGTATTATCCCACTAAAAGGATTTGTCTTCAGCCTTCACAATTTTGAAAAAAAAATAAAAAATTGTAAATTCTTTTCCAGCAGGCGAAACTGCGAAAGTGTGGAAACTCCAATTTGCAAATTTGAACAAATGAGATTTTTTGTAATGAGCTAAGAAATTCCAAGAACACCAAGTTAAACCAAAATTCACACCAAATTTGAGAAAAGAAAATGTTTTTTTTGGGCAATGCAAGACCACCTATGAACCCAAATGCTCCTACATTAGATACGTCGGGTAAGAATATTTTGTGATCTTAGGCTCACAAAATGGAGTGAGATAATAGGATTACCCTTCCAAGTTGTAAACAACTTGCAGTGAACTCCATCGTTGAAACAGATACATCCATGAGCTTTTTTTCCTCCTCTTCGAGCATTTGGCTAGAACAATTGCCCATCATCTCCACCAAATCTACACATCACCTCTTGTTACCTTCGTGTAATTTCTTCCACTGTAAACCAATCTCCTCCTCCAAATACTTTCTCCTCTCTTCCCCTCTTTTGTGGTATCCAACCCACCATTACCCAACCTCCTCCACCAAAATCCCTCTTTCTCATACGTCTCATTTATGCCACCTATTGTAGCATCTACATATAAATCTAAATGGAATACATCCATCTACTTCTCTTCATTGACCTCTTCTTTTTCTACACCCTCTTCTACTCTTACTATTGTAAATAAATAAACATCGTCACAAAATTCAAGAAAACTTACTGTTGCAACTTCATTCGCTTCATCATCATCAAGTGAGATTTGTCCTTCTTCACCCTTTGATGCAATGACAATATTTTCATCCATTCTTCTTCTATCGCTAACATTTTCAACAACAAATCATCTTCATCTTTTCTATTTGCTGCAACTTCCTCACACTCCATCGCTGCAACTTCAATTTCCATAGTTTCACCTTCATTCTTCTCATTTTCGATAACTTATTTTATATTATTATCTTCACTTCTCACATCTTTCACTTCCTCAATCACTACTGTACATAACTCTTCATCTTTCTCATCCTTTCTTTTCATGCCTTCCTTATGGCATGCTTTCACTATGAACTCATCCTTGGCAATCTCTCCATGTTGCATATCTTCCAACCTATCCATTCACATAGTTATATCCGCTATCATCTTCAAAATTTTCCTCTTTGATATTGTCTCCAACCCTCCCATATCATGATCTTCCACACATATATATCTTCGTCTCATTAAATTTTGTAATATTTCATAACTTGTATCACCTCTTTTCAATCTACAATTTCACTATTCTTCATGGATCTAGCTCTAACTACTCAAGACTTCTCTCACCTACAACAGTTCACACGATCTCTTCACAACCATACTTCCTCTACCCATAGGTCCTGATGCACACTTTGCACACTCAGGGTCTTCTAGCTCTAATACCAAGTAATGAAAAGGTACTCCCTCTGCCAAACACACACACTCACAATTCGCAAAACTATATTTCAAAGAAATTGCAAATAACACACATGCTTCCTTTTATTGAAATCAGCAACAAATTACATACAATATCTCATCATAAAAATCTGCAACAAACTTGGTCTCTCATGGCCTCTCAAACTCAAAAAACTCCTCTCTTTCCGCTCACACTCTCACAACAAATTTCCTTCACAAACCCCTCTCATGGGTTGAGATCTCTCAATTTCCTTGGGAGAAATCTGCCTCAAATGATCTATAGCAATATTTTATTTTTATTCACTTCTCCAATTTGCAACTTCTTTTCAAATTCCCATATGAGGCATTGAAGGGTCTTCGAAAACCTTTCATTTCTCTTGTTGTATATGGCTCTTAGAATGCAAACACCTCCAGCCAAATTGATATGTAAAAATATTAATACTAAAACAATTAAAACCCCTCCAATATTACCTTTGAGTTTGCATACATAAATTTTTAAAAAATTCCTTTATGTGCAACTAAAGAAAAGTGCACAGCCCATGAGGGCATGGTTCGGTGGTCAAGTCGCTTGGTTGTAGTGACAGCCACTAGGGTTCAAATCTTCGCTGGGCCAAAGTGCTCGCAGGCCTTGTGCCTTCGCTGGGCTATTGTGCTCGCGGATTTGGTTGTTTCTTGTGGTTTCTTGTATCCGGTTCATAGCTCCGGTCAAAAGCGTTTACCCCTAATAATATGGGTGCATTGCACCTTTAAAAAGAAAAAAAAAAACTAAAGAAAAGTGCACCAGAAAAGCTGAAAAATGACTTTTTCCATAACTATTTGCCAAAATCTTTGTTTTGAGTGAAAATTCCCAAGATGTGTATAATGACCTCCTTAAGCTTCCCCTAAAAGGAATTTTTCCTAGCATTTATAAATCTTTAGAAATTAGAAATGTCATAAAATCATTGACATAATAATATCTCTAAAACCGTGAGGAAATTTTCCATGAAACCTTCACCAATGTGAGTGAAACACCTTTAATATTATCCTACTCAAAGGATTTTTCTTCAACCTTCACCAATTTTGAAAAAATGATTTTTTTGTAAAAAATTTCCAACATGTGAAACTGTGAAAGTGTGGAAACTCCAATTTGCAAATATGAAAAAATGAGATGTTTTGTAATGCTAAGAAATGCCAAGAATATCAAGTTAAACCAAAATTCACACCAAATTTGAGAAAAGAAAATGATTTTTTTTTTGGCGATGTAGGATCACCTATGAACCCAAATGCTCCTGCATCATTAAGATGCCACTTTTTTTCTAAAATCAGAAAAGTTTGATGTTCACAAGAAAATGAAGATAGTTACACTCAAAATTTGAAGATACAACAAGAACAAGAGATGTAGTGCTCTGAATCTATTTTCTAAAATAATATTTTTTTTAAAAATAATGAAGATCAAGGGTTTGAAAAAGGGGGGCCACACAATGTGGTCCTATTTGTATCAAAAAAATAGCATAGTGTAAGGAAGCTAAGGTAGTAGAACAACTTCCTACACTAATATTGAGAGGAGGATAATGAAAAAATTTATAGATATTCACAACAGTTATCGAAACTTAAATAGAAAAACCCCACACTCCAAAAAATTTCCAACATATTATTCACAAATGACGAAGATTACAATATACTTGCAGAGCAAGCTTCTCATAGGAGTATCACCAACCAAAGATCTAGAGGCAACATGACTGCTATCAAACTCTCAAAATACATCACAATGCACAGTCATAATACAGCACCCTCATAAAATAGGGTTTCCTTCTAGGACAATTCAAACTAAAAAAATATTGACCACTAGATCTTAGACCTAATGATGAACTATCTAAATTTATAATATTACAATATACATAAAATTTGGCTTTCGAGCTCACTGCCTTTGAGTCCCCATTGGAGCGCGTGGCCCTTGGACCCCCCACTAGGGGGATGATCCCTTGGACCCCTCGTGGGGGGTTCCCCCCACAAACACCCACCCCCCCCCCATGCTTACCTATAAATATTGCATTATGTAATTACAAGGTTGAGACATATTTTCCCAACAAATCTCTCACTTTTTGAACACCTTGCAAGAGCAACAGGAGGGAGTATAAATATCATCTCTTAATTGCTAGGGGCCAAAAGTCCCATAGACTCTAAACACCATATGAACTTTGTGATCACAATCTTAGTTAAAGAATGAGCACCATTCATCAAAGTCTCTACCTTAACAAACTTCACCCTACCATAGATTTGACCATATCTGGATAACAAAATGATAATGTATGTCAATGTGCTTGGTCTTAGCATGAAATTTTGGGTTCTCAACTTGATAGATCACACTCTAACTGTCACAATAAATTATCATTGCACCTTATCTTATTTGAATATCTCAACATAGTCTCTTAATCCAAATGGCTTCTTTACAAGCATGAGTAGCTACCATATACTCAACTTTTGTAGTGGAAAAAGCAACTGTAGCATGTCGCTTACTCATCCAACTAATTGTACCACAAAATAAAGTGAACACATAAGCACTGGCGGATTGTCTTATATCAGCATCGCCAACCCATTCTAAATCCACATAACCATGAATGTCAAGGGAAATCCCATCTTCAATCAAATTACTATGATAACACAAGGAATACTCTGAGGTACTGTGCAAATATCTAAGGACTTTTAACTATATCTCAATGAACTATACCAGGATTAGACATATATCTACAAATAACTCCCACTACTTGGTGAATCTTTGGTCTAGTACAAACCATAGCATACATAAAACTTCCAACTGCACTTTAGTAAGGCACTCTCCTCATGTCTTCCATCTCTAATGGGATGTTGGATAATCTGAAACAGATAAATTTATTCCAACTAAAAAAGCAACACACAATGGTCTAAAATCCTACATGTCAAACCTTTGTAAAATTTAATTGGAATAATTACTTTGGCTAATCCATAACTTTGTGTTCACTCTATCTCATCTAATTTACATCCTAAGAATATGTCTAGCTGCACTAAGATCTTTCATTTCAAATTTAGCTACAAGTTGAGATTTCAATTTTGAAATCATACCTTTCCTTTTACCAATAAATAATATATCATCAACATATAATGCAATAAATAGGAATTAATCACCATCAATTTTATAATAAATATAGTGATTTGATTTAGAACATTCAAATCCCAAACTCAACACATATGTATCAAATTATTGGTAGGTACACATCCTAGGACTCTATTTTAGACCATACAAATATTTCTTCAATTTGTAAACCAATTTACTTTTACTTTTCACCATGTAGTGCTTTGGTTGTGTCATATAAATATCCTCCTCCAATTCAACATGAAGGAAAGCAATTTTCACATCTATTTTTTCAACCTCTAAATCATAAGCAGCAGCAATAGAAAGAAAAAATCTAATGAATGTCATTTTTATAGTAGGAGAAAATATCTCACCATAAACACCCTCAACTTGAGAATAACCTTTTGCAACCAACCTTGCTTTGTATTTCTCAATGCCTCCATCTAAACCAATATTTTTCTTGAACACCCATTTGCATCTAATAGATTTTCTTCCTTTAGGAAATGGTACAAGATCCCATGTATCATTCTTTTTCAAAGTTATCATTTCTTCATCCATAGCAATCTTCTAGGATTTTGCACCATTCATACCTAATGCCTCTTGTACAGATCTAGGTTCATCCATGTTAGTATTCAAAGCAAAAATACATTTTCAATCATTAGGTTAATACCTTTCAGGTGGTTGCCTATGCCTTGTAGACCTATGAACAAGTTGAGTTGGAGGTTATTTCTCCTCTTCTAAAGATTCAGAGCTAGATGAGCTCTCCTCAACTTCTTGTCTATCCATAGGCCTCAATTCAACTTTCATAGGTCTAGAAGGAAATTGAATCACATCTTCCTGTTTTTTCTTTTGGCTGCAATGTAATAGAAGAATGCTTAGTTTATCTAAAAATAAAATGTCTACTATATATTACCTTATGTGCAACATGATCCCAAAGCTTGTTTCCTTTCACACCATAACTATATCCAATGAACATACATTTCATAGCCTTTTTCTCCAAATTTATTCACTTCTTTGGCACATGTGCATATGCATCACAACCAAAAACTCTAAGATATATTAATGAAGGCTTGTGACCTGACCATGCCCCTATAGGCATCTTGTCAACAAGAGTTGATGTAGGAGACCTTTTAATCAAGTAACAAGAAGTGGCAATAGCTTCATCCCAAAACCTTTTTTCTAGACTAGCACCACTCAACATACTCCTAGCCTTCTCCATCAATGTTTTGGTCATTCTTTCTACAACTCCATTTTTTTGTGGAGAATACGAATTTTTCTTTTGTCTATGAATACCACAATCTTTACAAAATCTATCAAAATCATTAGAGAAAAATTCACTACCATTATCAATCCTTGAACATTTTATTTTCTTTCCAATTTGCAACTCAACCATTACTTTGAATTCTTTAAATCAAATGAAAACTTTAGACTTACTCTTTAGAAAGTATACCCATGTCCTACTATAATCATCAATAAATGAAACATAATATGTGGATTTACCAATTGAAGAACATCTACAGGACCAAACACATCAAAATGAGTAAAATCCAATACACATCAAAATTCACTACCATTATCAATCCTTGAACATTTTATTTTATTTCCGATCTGCAACTCAACCATTACTTTGAATTCTTTAAATTGAATGAAAACTTTAGACTTACTCTTTAGAAAGTATACCCATGTCCTTCTACTATAATCATCAATAAATGAAACATAATATGTAGATTTACCAATTGAAGAACATCTATAGGACCAAACACATCAAAATGAATAAGATCCAATACGCCAAAAGATTTATGATAACTTGAGTAAAATTGAATGCAATTTTATTTTCCATAAATGAAATTCTCATAGAAATCAAATTCAAGATTACAATCAAACAACCTTTCAACAAGGTTCTCACTTTTCAAGGTCCTTAGACCCTTTTCTCCAATGTGGGAAAGTCTCTGGTGTCATAAAATTATTTTCTCTATAGGTAACTATGAGATAAGAGGGATTCACAACACATAGGTCTCTTCATTCTCAAGAGATCACTAGGGAACGAACTGCCCTTATCCACCTCGACATGAAGGAATTGTGAAAGATATTAGTAAACGTTAACTTTTATAGGATACTGCTTTATAATCCAAGAGAGTGAAACTTCTAGATCCCTGCCTCAGACAGAGGAGCTCTCAGCCAAAGGACATAAGCATAGATTAGGGATGCCAACATAGTGTGATGTTATCCAAATAGCGCATTGGCATCCTAAGAAACAAAAAGCTTGGGAGCTCAAGTAAGAAGGACAAGGTTTAACTTACTAGTTTGATTCAAACGTATGTTGAATGAAATAACTAGATAGAAAGAAGAAACTTAGAACAAGATACAAAGAGAACTTGGGGAAAACTTAACTTTAACTGGACATTCGAGTCATCACTTCAAGTTACGCTTTGCAACCTACACACAAAAGAATGAGGGGAAAAGGTTGGGGATGTATAGGGGTCTAACTCATTCAAACCCTCATTTTGGTGTTCCCACCTCCATGGACAGCTAAGTTGGAAAGGAGTGTAAACGAAGTAAAAAAAGCATGTGGTGAAAGAAAAACTTGCTTCAGAAGTAGAACCCACATGACGAAGTAGCAAATGAACAAGTAGGAGAAAAGAATAAGAGATAGAGCATTACCCACGGGCCTACACCCTCTCTAAAGTGTACAGACACACCATTGAGCACTTTCTTGAGAGTTGTAGTTGTTAGAAGGACCTCAGTCCAACATGGATTAGCTTGTGAGAGTGTTGCTATCAAGAATGAAGAGAACTCAAGAATGAAAGTGTAGAGAGATCTTCACTAAATGGATTGAACCCCCAAATGACAGCCAAGGAGGGATTTTTATTGCATGTGAGGGGGGTAAGAGCCATTATATCTGAATTTTGACTGTTTGGACACATGTCGAGAGAGTCAAGATTCGAGGTTCCCCATTTCAAACTTAGAAAATTGCCACAATGCTAGCATGCCACCCAGACGTCCGCACTCCATGTAGGCATCCAAGGCCTAGATTTTTGGGAAATGTGTCAATAGGCTTCTATTGCTCTGCCACTATTCCACATGGAGTCAAAATTGTGAGATTTCAACTCATGGGATTTTTGTCATTAATGCTCTATGGTGTCATAAATGCTAGGAAAAAGTGCAAAAATGTGGAATTTCCCCTAGGTACAATTATGTGACATTACATTTTTCCCCCACTTTAGTGGGCTCGATTTTGGGAAAAATTAGCTGCACTAAAGTAGAGAAGAAAAAATTCACCTCAAATTTGAATTTTAAAGATTTTCATGCCAAGAAAAGGGGCCTCAGAGGCCACCCAGGTCAAGCTAACTGATACAGAAGGTGCCCCTAGCAACCGAGCTCAACAAGTAGCGACAAAGCGGTTGTGAAAAACCATGCAAAACTTCAACTTGCAAAACTCAAATTTTAGGTCAGCTTCAAAAATTAGAAGAATCTATCACAATGAGAAGAATGGTCAAGAAAAAATCATTGATTTGGAAAAAAAATATGATCAAGAGGTGACTATATTTCCCCCTCCGCATTATTCCCCTAGCTTGGTGGGGTAAATTTAGGAGAAATTGTTCATCCATAAACTCTAAGAAAAATGGGCCCCGGGGGGCCTATATATACCTTGGTGGGCCCCTAGAAGGGTCATTTTCACTATTCACTGTGAGAAAATTGTTGAATTTTGTGAGAGAAAATTCAAAAAAATGTCGAGCAAGAGAAAGTACAAGGCACCTAAATTGGAGCAATTGCACAATGACATTGTCGAGGGTCACAAAGTGGACCAGGTAGGTCTTGAAAGATCACTTTTTGTGAATTTGAGCTATTTTTTAGAAAAAATTTCCTTGTCGAGCTATGCAGGTGTCTATTTTGGGTGCTCGCATCCAAAATGTGCACTTCCATCAATGATGTGTGCTAACATCCCAATCTTGTACTGTCATCTAAAGGATGCATTGTCATCCTTGAGGCGTCCATGGCGAACAAGGACATATGCACAACATGCAAATGTTTGCGCGGCACAAATAAGTCTTTAAAAAAAATTGTTTTCAAATTGAGATTCTATGTTCTAACTTAGAATTTTTCTTCACTTTTGCATGAGTATCTGAAGATTCGCAAGCATCCTAGAGGGTAGGCTTTGTTAGAAACCAAGATCTAAAATGAAAACCAGAAAATCCTTCCACATAAGAGAAAAAATAGAAAAAGTAGAGATTTGCAAAAGATGTGCAAAATATTATTATTCAGGAATTGATAATTACAAGATATATGATTTTCTTTATAAAAGCAAAGATGCATAACCTTAATCTTATCTTGAGCAACAAGATAGCTCAATAAGATAAAGATGAGAATAAATAAACCTAGGAATTAAATATTACCTAAGTAAAGTTATGCAAGTGTAATTAAATATTAATTACACTAACACCCCCCCATAAGTGCAACTTAGGGAGACTAACAAAAAGCATGCACCTAAAAACTAAGATGAATGGAAGAAATCATGAATGGGTCCCAGCAACAAGGCCTGATTAGGTACCCAGGTACAAATGTAATAATGAGGTAGAGAAGGAAAACCCAGTGGGACAAAATAAGGATAAGAAACCATGTTAGAAACCAAGATCTAAAATGAAAACTAGAAAAGCCTTCCACAGAAGAGAAAAAATAGAAAAAGCAGAGATTTGCAAAAGATGTGCAAAATATTATTATTCGGGAATTGATAATTACAAGATATGATTTTCTTTATAAAAGAAAAGATGGATAACCCTAATCTTATCTTGAGCAACAAGATAGCTCAATAAGATAAAGATGAGAAAAAATAAACCTAGGAATTAAATATTACCTAAGTAAAGTTATGCAAGTGTAATTAAATATTAATTACACTAACAGGCCTATCGACTAGTTTGCAAGCAAAGGGACAGTCTCACTATGGATGAGGACACACACCTAGAGCAGGTCAGTCTCTAGCATGCATTCACCATGCTAGAGATGTGCTATCACAAGTGGATGCTTACAATGTTGATGGAGTGGTGGGATGCCACCACATCATCTTTCCAGTTACCTACTAGGGAGATGACTATCACACTCGAGGATGTCTATCAAATCTTCGGACTACCCATATGCCGATGATAGGTGACCATTGATGACACCCGATCGACAGGGGAGCGAGCAGAGGGAGTCCTCTACTGCTCAAGATGGACGGACGGTGGCGATGGCATGGACCACATCTATACACACTAGTATGACCAGACATGAACCACTGCACCATTGTTGCACCGAGTGATGGTCGTGACTATTGCATTCTGGATCGTGATAGATGGGCGAGGCTCTCACCTACATGGGGGCCTCATCCACACTATTAGGGAGATGGTAGAGAATAGGACATTTTTTTGCTGGGGGCACAATAGGTTAGCACACCTATACCAGGAGTTAGGCAAATATGTCCATTATGAGTATCATAGTCTTACAGCATGCACACTTTTGCAGGTGTGGGCCTTCACCCACATCATGTGCATAAGGTTGGTCAGTTTTCCCCAGCAATAGCCATATCATGTCCCCATGGCCCACTGGTATGATATGATAGGGTAGTGGAGGTATGGATACTTACAGTTTTGGCAGTTACAATTTGATACTCTTATTGTAGATGGGGTCATATGCAGACCCTATCAATTTTTTAGATGGGTAGATGATGGAAGGTACTTGAGGAACCTATAGTGGGACTTTTTTCTAGTAGGTTGTCATGATCACATCATCATACCATATTACTAGAGTCAATTCATGCAACAACATGGCCATGTATAGATGATTCCTCTAGACATTCCCACATATACTAGGGCTTACAGAAGCACAGCCAAACCCAATAATCTCCCATGCCCCACCATCACTGATTTTGTCCCCTCAGATGATGATGATCCTCACAATAACCTACCACCCATAACATTGGCAGATAATGTTGGGATTGCTGCAAACTTCAAAGGCTGGTGGAATAGGCACCGTCCTCCTATGTTCAGCGAGGGTTCCCCTAGAGGGGATCTAGGCCCACAAGGGGACATGCCACCTCCACCTCTATAGGATAGGTGGAGAGGGTGGTAGTAGGCCAATGAAGAGGAGGAAGCAGCATCACAAAGGCTAAGGTGGTAGAGGAATTCAGACCCCCCAGTAGCTACCCCTATCTCATCAGTGCCACTAGTGCCTACTACTACAGCGATGGCAGCCTTGGCAGCATCAAGAGTGGTACCAGTGCTGGCGGCATAGGTCCTAGTGTCACTCCTCACCTTGAACCCACATGGAAGCCAAAGGACCCAGGTATACTAAGTGTTTTGTTTATATTTTAGTACTTTTATTTTTTCTATTTATGATTATACATATATGCCATTTGATACTGATTTCTCTCTTTTTGTGGTTACAAAGGATGCACAGGGATGGATTGGATTGATCACTCAGTGCATATCAAAGGTGTCCCTTAACTTTCCTATTCAAGGGATGGTCCTCGAGGCTTTTCGTCCTTTGTTTGTGGGGAGACCTGACCATATTTTTGAGTCAATAGCATGCTTAAGGACCATTTACAAGGAGTGGGGATTAGAGATCATCCAGCTGACTCTAGAGGTTACCACTGTTCAAGAATAGCACAACCAACTATCGAGGGAGCTATTGAGGACACTTGCAGAGCGAGACTGGTGCAATCAAATATAGAGGGTCCAGGGATAGGACTATCCAACCTTGCATCAAGATTAAACACAATGGAAACTCAAAGAATTGGAATAACAATCCCACATGGATATATAGATAATGATCAGTTATTCACAAGCAACATTCCCTACTTTCTGGCTTACATATTACAAAATGATATAGCGCTAGGCCTAGAAATACATTGTGGGTTGAAACCCTTATCTCTACTCTCTATCACTTTATCACTTCTATCACTACTACCTAATGCAACTACACAATTCTTATATATATCAATTCCTAGCTCCATAAAAGGTCTGTGTTGGCCTCAAGAGATCTCAAACCCCAAAGTTGATGAAACGTGTGAAGGTCTGCCAAAACATATGGTTCTCCTTTGATCCTTGGAAAAACATGATGCAGATTGGAACAAAGGTTCCTTGATGAATTTTCATCCTTATGAAATGGTCTCCTGGTCTCTACAAGTCACGAGATAGGTTTGCACACTTGAAAATCCAAGATTGGTTGGTGAATGCTCTTTGTCCAATTATAGTTGATATTCTATTAGCGATATATTCATACGAGGATCTCCAAAACACTTGAATTTTGGATATGATGTAAATGTTGAAATGAAGATCATATATCCTACTCTACAAGCTTTGATATTACAATGTAGTATAATGTGATATGAAATACCAATGAGACTGGGTCCTGACAACTAACTATTGAAATGCAAGAAAACATGAATGCAAATATTTTTGGTTGATGCAATATTGCTTGAAACCTGGGATACTCCTGCATCAGACACCTAAGGCTGAAGAAAAGTGAGCCTCTCACTTTCATGGGGCTAGAGGAAAACCAATGCGGTCCACATCATCCTGAGAAATCCATGATGAATCTTCCTCTGGTCTTCCTTTCCATCTAACTAGATACTCCTTGTATTTCCTTCCTCTGGTACTAAGTCTAACTCTGCTATCTAAAATTTCCACAATTTCCTTTGGATGATGTGTTATCTAGTCTAGCAAACCAACATCTCTATCCCCTAGTGACTCTCCTTCATGATACTGGTATAGGCCTGCAATGTTGATTATGGGTGATATGCCAAATTCTTCTAGTAGTTCCACTTCATATGCATTTCTAGAATCAAACTTCTTGATGATCTTACAAGGTTTAAACTTCTTTGTAACACCCAACTTCATCTTCAGCTAAAACTACCAAATTTTTTACTGAGTATAGCTAAAAAAATTTCATTCAAGAGTTTCCAAATTGATTTCAACTGTTCGAATCAATTTAATTTCAACTAACTTCTTACAATTATTGAAAAAGTAGTTAATTTTCCAACTTCAGCTGAAGAGTAACAAAATAACAAACAATCTAGGGTTTTCCAAAATATAGATAGCAAACTAAAAAGAGAATAAATACTAGGGAATCATTAACTAACTCTCATCTTTCACCTACTCATTAAAGTAGGGCTTCCTTTGCAGTTAGTCAAAAAAGAAATTCAATTTTGATGTTGTTACATCATACAATTCATCAACTAACTTTTAATTTTCATTTTCAGCTAAAAAGAAAGCTATTAACTATAAACATATAACATAAAATTATAGAAGGATAATAATTACTTTTCTTTGCTTCTAGAAAGTAACGAACAATTACTATAGCTAGGAAACAAATATAACAATTGTCATTCTATGATTTAAGACATGGAAAACTAACTACCAACTTTCATCCAGCAATAACTAACTATTCCATCTAGGTTTCCCATTCAACCAATTAATTAACTAAGGAAAGAAATGTCTTCTTTATTTTCATTAACTAATCTCAATTGAATGAATTAAGTAATTATCTCACTAATTAACTACAGAATCTTACAACGTACATTAACATAAAATAATAACATTTATGGCATAAATGAAAGTAAAATTTAATTAGCATTGCATGTACCTAGATTTACGAATGAGGAAGGAATACATTTGACATCATCTTCATGTTGTTATACTTGGACTTCTTTATCAATGAGGGAAAGAGAATTATCATCAAGGGCTTTACCTCCCAACCAAGACCTACTAGTCTCACGAGTTTCTTCAACTAAAGAACCCACCCTTCACAAGGGTAATCAACATGGATCAAATTATCATCATGCCTCTAAGCCTGGTTTCAAGGACCTATACCTCCTGATCGACCTTACTAAGGGTACCTCCCAACTGGAAAAGTCACTCTGATCAGTGGTATATCTGGTACTTGATTGCTGACAGATATTGAATCTAGCATCATCCCTTGGCCAAGGATTTTTAATATTACTAGCACTCTTGTGTCGATATCTCTGGAACTCCTATACCAATATCTCTACCACTCTTGTGTCATTAGCATTCACACCTTTGTTCGACATGACAACTCTCAGATCAAGTTCTAATTTTATAATAGAAATTTAATTACCATTTCTTCTTAGTTTGAGGTTATACTTTAACCATCAAGTTTCATACATAATAAAGGAGATTCATTGGCATAAAGTATTTTCAATTCTCTCATATTTATCCCATAAAAGACTCAGTGAGCATTAATATGCACTAAGCCAACTTCTAATTAGAGAGAAGAAAATTCAGTTTAGCCAGATAGTCTGAGTTCTTTAGATAATTTTTCAAATGGTTCAACTAAACCCAAATTTGGAATCTTTTCTCTCATTTAAGGTTAAGTTAATAACATTACGCATCTATTTATAAGAGAGATAGAAAGTCTCAACTCTGCAACTATCACTTCTTTTAAGACTACAACCTTCTCTAAACAAAATTTATTATCATTGAGCTCTTATGAAGTGAACGACATTTTCAATTAAATGGTCTTTCAAATCTAATCATTCAACTTCATAAATTGGTCCCAAGTTTTATATTTCAAGATATGTTTCCCAAAAATTTCTTCTAGATTCCAAATTTAGCATTTTATATTAGATAATAAAGGAGAGGAAGTTGGTTCATTATCAATTCTCATCTTAAGGGAATTTGGTTTCCTCTGAAATCCAATTTTTTTACATTCCACATTCAACTTGCAATAGGGGTCATCAATCAGAGACTTAATTCTTCAGATTATATAGAGAGATGAAAAAGAAGATTAAATGGCTCAACCCTATTATGTTCCTCTTGAGGAATTAACAGGGTAAACTTTATTCTCAGGAAATTCAAGATCTAGTCTTCATTCCAGATTTCATAATTTAGATTTTCACCTTTGAACTCAAGACAATGCAGAAATGCAGGTTAGGCTAGAGTTTTTCATAATAAAGCTCAAGGTTGGAGAAAATATGCAGAGTGACATCTAATCGCCTACCCTCAGGTTTCCAAATTTAGATTCTGAGATTGAGAGTAATTGGAACAAGACTTGGTAGGTTAGGAAATTTTAGAGTGTTCACCCGAGAAAGAAACAAGTTTGAACAAGGCTTCGTAAAGAAAAGAAGAAATTTTGCATTTTACAAGAAATCCATACAGCTTCAGTCTAATATGAAATCAATGCTACTCATTAATATTTGAACTTGAATTTTTCCTTAAGAAAAAATATTAATTTTCCTTAAGCAAAAATATTAATAAGACAAACTTAATTTCAAAGAATATCAATCTACAGATTTAAGTCTCTTACGTGGCTAAAATAAGAATACCACCAAAATAAACTTCAGTCTCCAGTCCTCTAGAAAAAACCTTCACAATTCACCATCAAAGAGAACATGAACCAAGGAAGAATTTCCACTTCAGGAGAAAAAGAATTAAAACGAAAAGTAGAGAAAACCTTAGACACGCCCAACTACCACTAGATGAAATTCAAGGAAGGATACTAGAATGATTTACGTTGAATAGAGAGAGGATGGAAGTAAAAGGAATGAGCCTAGTTTAAGATTCCACCACAGAGAGGGAGTTCTAGTAATGGCAGAGTAAGATTATAAGAATGGCAGATGAGGATGAAAGAATAAGATCCACTATTAGCTATAGAATGAGCATGAAAAATAGATTTCCCTGAAGTTCGATACCGCCAAATCTCCCTAGAAAATAAATGAAGAGCCTCTCGCTCAAAACCATCTGATTTTCTTTCCTTTTTGCAATGCCAGTCCCTTTGTCTTCCTTTCTATAATGTTTCCAAAATATGGGTGTTGTGAGCAAGGAGGTTTCATTTTCCCCTGAATGCCGATACGCAGCTTTCAAATTCATTCATTTATTTTTATTATTCCTTTCTATGTTTTACCTCATTAAAAAAAGATGACATGAACTTACTTCATTATTATTAAAGTAATATTTTACAACCTCCTCTCGATACTACATGAAATTATTTCTTTATTCACAATTTAATATTTAATTCTATCAACTATTTATTAGCCATATGAAAACTCTAATAAGAAGATTATTGATTTATATAAATATAAATGACTTATTTAGTAAATGATTATAATAAATTGTTAATGGCCAAGTTAAAATTTTCACTCCATGTCTTACACCTACTCAAGGTTGATAATAAAATTGATCCATTGTTAACCACATTCTCTCCCTGATGATATTTCCCTTTCTCTCGTGGAGTTGAAAAATCCTACATCCACTAACAAGGATTATGGTTAGATTGTTCTCATCATTTATATAATCATGCATTTAAATTTAATCTCATGATCTCATTCAATTTTACATGAACATTAAATTCACTTGTAGAATTAAAGATTGTTAACATTACCATTATGATAAATAAAACATCTATTTTATCCTCAATTTCACATTCACATGAAAGTAGTTACTTGCAACTAACATAACGACCATAATCCATTGTCATTAGCATGTTTTAGTCAGAGGGTATGCAACATTCTTCACCTTCAACTTATCATATGTCCCAACTAGAAATATCTCTTTTCTGAGATATACCATTACTTCCTATCCTACTGCAAACTCCTTATGTCTTCTCTTCTCATTTGTTGTCTCCTTGTAGGTATTGTTCATCTTCTATAGATGCCCCTTAACTTGAGTATGCATTGTTTCCATGAATCCTACAAATTCTTATTCCTTCGCACTCCTTTTATTCTCCATACTAATATCTCTTAATGCGGTTACTCCTATGGGTTGTTGTCTTGTCACAATTTCAAATGGTGTCTTCCCTGTGCTCTAGTTTACTAAATTGTTGTATGCAAATTCTACTTGTGGTAGTATTAAGTCCCAATTTCCTTATTTTCCTTTAGTCAAACACCTCAACAAGTTCCCAAAACTCCTATTTACCACTTTTTTCTATCCATCTATATGTGGGTGAAATGTTGAACTATACTTCAAATCTGTCTTCATCTTCTTCCACAATGTTTTCTAGAAATAGCCAATGAATCTAGTGTCCCTATCTGATACTATGCTCTTTGTTAGTCCATGTAATCTCACAATATCCTTGAAAAATAGGTTTGCAACATGTACTACATCGTTGGTTTTCTTATAAGGTATGAAATGTGCCATCTGAGAAAATCTATCCACAACAAAAAATATAGAGTCAAATCTTTTTGGTGTATTAGGTAGTCCCAACACAAAATCCATGCTAATTTCTTCCCATGGTATCTTTGCTACTGTGAATGGTGTATACATTCTAGTGTTCTAATTGTTTCCTTTTGCAACTTGACAAATCTTATGACTTTGAACACATTTCCTGACATCCTTATACAATTGCGGCCAAAAATAGTTCTCTCACCAATGCTACGATCTTATTAATTCCAAAATGTCCTACTAATCCTCTGAAATGCTTTTCCTTGATCAAATTCTCCCTCATTGATCTTCTAGGGATACATAATTGATTGCTCTTGAATAACATACCTTCCTGAATGAAACAGTCCAACCATTTGCTTCTATCTATCTCTACAGGTTCCTTGCAAGCCTTCCATTCGTCAACAAAATAAATGTCATCCTCATACATATGCTTTAGTTCTTCAAAGCCTAATGATTTAATTCTCATCTCTATCAAAAAACTTCTTCTCTTTCTCAATGCATCTACAACCTTGTTTGACTTTCCACTTCAGTTCTTCAACACAAATGTGTAACTCTGCAAGAACTCTACCCATCTCATATGTCTCTAGTTCAACTTCCCTTGACTATTCAAAATTTGTAAATCTTGATCATCTGTATACAAAACAAATTCCTTAGGTAACAAGTAATGTCTCCACTTCTTCAAGGCTTGTATTATTGCATAGAATTCCTTATCATAAACTGAATATCTTCTCCTAGCATCATTCAATTTTTCACTAAAGTAGGCTACTAGTCTCCCTTCCTGACTTAACAAAGCTCCTATTGCACTTCCACTAGCATCACAATCCACTTGGAATACCTTATGAAAATCTGGTAGTGCTAACATAGGTTTTTTTGTCACCTTTTGCTTCAACAACTTAAAGCTCTTTTGTGCTCCTGGTGTCCACTTGAATTCCTTTCGATCACCCCTCATTGTCTCTATCATAGGTGTGCAAATACTACTAAAAAAAATTATGAACTTTCGATAAAAATTTGCTAGTCCGTGAAATGATCTTACCTCTCCAAAATTCACAGGTGTAGGCCATTCAACTATTTCTATAACCTTCTTAGGGTCCATCTTCAATCCTTCCGTAGATATCACAAACCCAAAATACACTAGTTCTTCCTTCATGAAACTACACTTTTTGATGTTTATAAACAACTTCTCTTCCCTTGGATCTAAAATACTTGTCTAATGTACTCCAAATTTTCTTCCTTAGTATTACTAAAAAATCAAAATATCATCTAGATAAACAATGACAAACATGCCCAAGAATTTCTTCAAGACTTTATTCATCAACCTCATAAATGTACTAGGTGCATTAGTTAGTCCAAATGGCATAACCAATCACTCATATAATCTCTCATTTGACTTGAAAGTAGTCTTCCATTCATCTCCCTCTCTAATCTTGATCTGATGGTATCCACTCTTTAGGTTTATCTTGGTGAAATATTTTGCTCCACTCAAACTATCCATGATGTCATCCA